>CM035429.1:77231739-77334239 GCA_020310875.1 Ceratopteris richardii
TATATATATATATATATATATATATATATATATATATATATATATATATATATATATATATATATATATATATATATATATATATATATATATATATATATATATATATATATGTGTGTGTGTGTGTGTGTGTGTGTGTGTATGTCAATTCAAAAATATGATTCGAAGAAGGAAAAATATCATATAGAGAAATGACCTTGCATGTAGTTCTCTTCTTATGATTGTAAACATAATACGGTTCTAGGTATACAAATATACAAGAAAAGTGTATACAAATATACATCTATACAAATATAGTATGCTTTGATATAGATTTCACTATGCATTTATTTGAGAAAAGATTTCACCACCTGCTAGAGAGATGAATCTCCTCCCAACCTTATGCCTCTCTATATATAGGTAGTCAAATCAAAGAGGACCATATTAAATATATAGATACATACACATCATGCACATACACATACATTATATAAAACACACATCCAGATACATACACATCACACACACATGCATACATACACACATGTATACATATACATGCATATATCGCACATGCACATGCATACATATACATGAAGAAGACATATGTGCATACTAACACATGCATACATATAAACATGAATACACACACACACACACACATACATACATACATACATATATATATATATATATATATATATATATATATATATATATATATATATATATATATATATATATATATATATATATATATATATATATATATATATATATATATAGGCATACATGCACATGCATATATGACATTCATATCGATATATATAGTCACATATCACACACATGCATACATACATGGCATAGATTTTTATCCTCAAAAATAAAGCTATATACAAAATTATCGGCATACTGCTGAGCTTCATGTTCAAACTTAAAAGAACATGTTTTCATCTCTTTAGTGGGATTCACCTTGTATTTCATTTGAATTAAGGGGAATATAGTCTTTGATACCCATCCAAATGATTCAAGTGAATGATAACCGGAGTTAGAAAACTATGGAGCTCTTTGGGCAAAACTTAAGCTCTTTCCTAAAAAATAAATCTATATAATAAAATATTCATATTGCTAAGGATAATTTTTTAACCTATAAGAAAATCTTTCATCTCTATGGTGGGATTCATTTTGTATTCCAAATGAATAGAGGGGGATCTACTATCTGATATGGTCATGTTTTTTCATTATTACACTCATTTTGGTAAGACACCAATCTAGTCTCATCTTCATTATCTTTATTGATTTCTATTATTTCTTCTATTGTTAAATATGTGTTCTCATAAATGACATCATTTAAATATTTTTGCAGCTCTTGGAACCCCAAAGGAGTCACAATGGCTAGTTATGACTTGTCTTCCTAATTACGTGGAGTTCCAATACTGTTTGGCTGATTCATTGCTAGCTCTTTGAGATTTCGGGCTTAGGGGGCCTTCTCCCCACATGCAATGGGGGGACATGTAGAAGTGGTCTGAGGCGAGAGTCGTGGGAGAAGCTCTTCCCCCCTTCTCCTTGGTATCAACACCTTGGAAGGAGGCAATGCCCTCCAAGTCCAACACTAATGATGGCATCCAAGATTGCATTATCCAAGTAGTTTCAACAACTTCTTAGTTTACATACTATCATGCCTACATCTATTCAAGATCCTACTGCATTAGTACCTACTATTCCAAAGTGAAGATAGCTATTGGCTTCAATTAATGAATTGGGATTTCCTTGTCCACCTTGTAAGAGTAGCAATGGAGATCATTGAGAACGCATTGGGTTTGGAAGGACCCTTTTATGGCAATAATGGTCAGGTATAGCCTGTTGGAGATAGATGTCTGCGGAAGCACGTGAACATCACAAGGAAGAAGAAGAAGCTTGGAGCACAAACACACAATACTGAATGTATTACTAGAGAATGTACAAAGATTAGTAGCTCATTAGGGCAATAGGCATATATACAAGAAAGGGGAAAAAAACCTCCTAAAGAGGGAAAAGAGTGCCCCGGTTGTCCTAGAGTGTTCACACACATCACTACCTAAATATATCAACAAATCCCCCCTGGGAGTGATGCGGTGAACAAGTAGCTGGCACTCATGTATAAGGAAGTGCCAAGCTATGTGGAAGTCACTCCACAAAAGGAAGTAAGCCCAAAGCTTTGTGGAAAGCTTCAAACTTCTCCCTGGGCAGAGCGTTCGTGAAAAGGTCTGGAATGTTCTCCTGCGTGGGCACATATGCCAAGATGATCTCCCCAACAGAGAACCTCTCCCTGACATAGTGATAATGCACCTCAATGTGCTTAGTGTGAGCATGGAACACACGGTTCCTCGCAACTGCCAATGCGCTCTGACTGTCAGTGAAGATGGTGGTGGCAGAATTGTGACCAACACCCAAATCAGCCATAAGGCATCTGAGCCACACACACTCAACAATAGCTGTGAAAGCTACCCTATACTCAACCTCACAACTAGAAGTGGCCACAGTAGGCTGCTTCTTGCTCAACCAAGATATACATGAGCTACCAAGCATGAAGCAAAAACCACTAGTGGACACACGTGTGTCATAGCAATCAGCCCAATCAGAGTCAGAAAAAGCATGCAAATCTGGCGGCAGTGATCCCCCCTTGGGATAAAACAACCCAAGTAGCCGAGTACCACTCAAGTAGCGAAAGATACGCTTGATCGCCTGCCAATGCTTGACTCCTGGGCAATGCATAAACCTACTCATCTGTGAGACAACAAACTGAATATCTGGCCGAGTAATGCATAAGTAAATCAAGCATCCAACAGCCTGCTGATAGAGAACAACATCAAATGCATCTCCAGCATCATGAAGACTCAATCGTAAACCTGTCTCCATAGGAGTGGCAATAGGCTTACAGTCTTCAAGGCCAAAACGATGCAATAATGTGTCAATATATTTCATTTGACACAATGCCATTCCACCATCAACTTTCATAAATTGAATGCCTAAATAGTGATGCAAATGCCCCAAATCAGACATCTCAAATGAGGCATGCAAATCAGCCTTAAAATCAGCAATATTCTTCTCAATAGGACGAGTGAGAAGCGTGTTGTCAACATAGACAACAATGATCAGTAGCACATCATTAGCACGCTTAACATATAAGGTGCTTTCAGTTGGACTGTTCTCAAAACCATGTGCAATCAGATAGGCATGCATCTTCTCATACCAAGCACGTGGTGCTTGCTTTAAGCCATATAATGCCTTCTTTAACCTGCACACCTGGTTTTCATGCCCTTTCTGCACAAAAGCTGCGGGGCTAAAAAACATACACTTCTTCATGCAAGTCACCATTCAGAAATGCAGTTTTAATGTCCAACTAATGTACATTCCAACCATGATGGGCTGCAAGTGCACAAATGCTCTAAACAGTAGTCATATGACATGTAGGTGCAAAGGTCTCATCAAAATCAATGCCTCTTATACCTGTCAACTGTACCATTAGGTTTACGCTTCAGCTTGTATACCCACTTAGTGCCAATGGCCTTCTTGCCAGGAGGCAAGTCACATAAAGACCAAGTACCGTTCTTCATTATTGCATCATATTCAGATTGCATAGCAGCCATCCAGTTTTCTGAATTTTGTGCTTCATCAAACGAAACAGGCTCATTCTCATCACAAAGACTAGATGCAGCCATAGCATAGCAATCTGATGCAAAAGAGGCACTATGAGAGCCTGAACGAGTACGATATGACAGAGGTGCATCTAAGTTGCTGTCACGCAAAGTCTGCACCAGCCATTTTGGCATAATTTTTGCCTGCTCAATATCAGCTCTCTCATCAACTAGTGCATCATGTAAATCTTCATAAAAAATGGAATGATGTGCATCATCACATGAAACCTGGAAAGGCTGAGAAGTTGCCTCATTAGGACCAGCACTAGACTGTCCACCTGTAAAAAGAGGCATCAAAGTATCATACATGTCTTTGGAGCTAACCGATGTCTCCTCAGTACATGAAAGCAATGGCTGAATAGCATCTTCCACAAAAACAACATCACGGCTAACTAGAATGCGTTTAGTCTATGGATGATACAGATGTTAGCCTTTACTTTCAGAACTGTACCCAACAAAAATACATTTTACTGCTTTATCATCCAAATTTCTACGATGTTTTTTAGGCACTAATGCATATGCCAAACAACCAAAGACACGAAGATGAGCAACAGATGGCTTGCGATCATGCCAAGCCTCATATGGAGTGATAGACTGCAGCGCTTTAGTGGGACATATGTTAAGTACATATGCTGCACACATGACAGCCTCAAGCCAGAAACTATGTGGTAAAGCCTGACTTTTGACCATACACCTCGCCATCTCCATGAGTGACCTGTTCTTTCGTTCAACAACTCCATTCTATTGAGGTGTATACGGCACTGTACACTGGTGTTTTATCCCACGTTCAGCCAGAAATGCATTAAAATCAGAAGACATATATTCCCCCCCTCGATCAGAACGGAGGGTGCCCATTTTACATGCTGACAGATTTTCACCCAAAACCAAAAACTGTTTGAAGCACATGAACACTTCGGACTTTGCCTTCAATGGATATACCCATGCATGCCTGGAAAAATCATCGATGAAAGTCACGAAGTAAAGATAATTCTGAAAAGAAGGTGTCTGCATAGGACCACAGACATCACTACGTACCCAAACTAAACCATCTTTTGGAAAGGATGAACGCTGCATTTTGCCCAAAATACAGCCTTCACAAACATGTTTTCCAGTTGCCTCAAGTTTGGGCAACGAGGACATCGTTTCAAATTTCTACAGGTGTAACAAACTAGCAAAATTCAAATGACCAAAGCGTGCATGCCAAAGCTTTGCATCTGACATAGCCTGAGAATCATTTACTGCAAATGCCAGAAGCAATAATCACATCGCCATTTGACAGATCATGAACTGTACACCTGTCATCAACAAATTTCACAATCAAGCCAATCTTGGCTAATGCAGAAACTGATAACAGGTTCTTTTTGATCCCTGGCACAAATAAAGCATCTGATAAAGTGAAAGAACTACCATCGGCAGTAGTCAAAATGATCTTACCAAATCCCATAATAGGATAAGAGGAGTTGTTGGCGCATGTAATAGTATTCCCTGTAGGGGCAGGCTCGAGTGAAGAGAAGAAACTGCGCTGCGAGGTAATATGTTTGGTTGCCCCACTGTCAAAATACCAAACATCTGAGTCTACTGCAAACATGCACTGCTCATGAGAAGATGGGTCAAAACTGTAGACAGTAGTAAATGCCCATTCTTCTTCCTACACAAGATTAGCAGACTCTGTTTTTGGTGTAGAGGCCTCTGCAACAGCCATTTCAGCCTCTTTCTTCTTTGCCTCTTTAGCAGCCAGTTTTGGACAGCACTCAAGGAAAATGATACTTGGAAACTCGTACCCAAGAAGGCATCAATGAATGTAATTGGTTCTAGATGGATTTACAAAATCAAAAGAAACTCAGATGGATCCATAAATAGGTATAAAGCTAGACTTGTGGCTAAGGGTTTTGCACAAACCCAAGGAGTGATTACGAAGAGACCCTTTCACCTATGGCTAAAATGCCAACCATCAGAGTATTGGTAAGTGTGGCTGCATCTAGGAATTGGAATATGTATCAATTGGATGTGAAAAATGCTTTTCTCAATGGATGGATTCAAGAGCAGGTTTACATGGCTCAAACTCCTAGCTATGAGGACCCAAGCAAGGTAAATTATGTGTGTAAATTGAACAAACATCTGTATGGTTTGAAGAAGACACCTAGGGCATGGAACCATAGGTTAACTATATACCTTCAAGACTAAGGGTTCATGATGAGCAAGGTAGATTCTTCTTTGTTTGTCAAGAGAAGTAATTCAGAGATGATATATTTATGTGTGTATGTTGATGCCATCATACTTACGAGTAGTGATGCAAATGGCATCAAACAAATCAAGACCCTAATGATGCAGGAGTTCAAAATCAATGAACTAGGGTTTCTGAAGTACTTTCTTGGACTTGAGTTGGTCTACACACATTTTGGAATTTACATTAATCAAAGGAAATATGTGCAAGACATGATGAAGAAGTTCCACTTGGAAAATGCAAAGGTATCTAGCACCTCTATGGAGGTAAATCATAATTTGAGTGCTCATGAAGGTGATTTGCTTGAAGACATTGCAGGATATCAAAGCATAGTTGGAAGTCTAAACTATGCAACCTTAACAAGGATTGACATAGATTATGGAGTAATTTTTTAAGTCAATTCATGCATAAACCTAGAGCACCTCACTTGGAAGCTGCCAAAGGGATTTTTAAGTATCTCAAGGGTACTCAAAATCAAGGTCTTTACTTCCCATACACATCAGATTTGGACATCAAACTTTACTCGGATGTAGATTGGGCACCTTGTAAGGATGGGAGGAGGAGTACTTCTGGTTATCTTTCTTTTGCAGGTGATCAGCCCATTTCATGCTCTTCCAAGAAGCAACCTATTGTTGCTCTATCTTCAACAGAGGCTAAATATAGGGGATTAGAAAATGCTACACAAGACGCCACTTGGATTAGATTGCTATATACAGATTTGGGACTTCATACTCACTCACCTATGATTTTTGGTGCTAATACAAGTTCTTTGCATCTTGCATCCAATCACATCTATCATGCAAGATCCAAGCATATAGAAGTACATTATCACTATGTTAGAGAGAATCTATTGAGCAAGGAGATTCAACGGGCATATGTGTCCACAAATATGCAATGTGCAGATTTGTTGACCAAAGCACTTGATGGTACTAAACTTTGCAGGTTCAAATCTATGATTGGATTGCAGAAATTCAAGAAGATTCATGAAGAGGTACAAGATAAGATGTTTGGTTTGAGGGGGAGCTGTTGGTGCAAATGTCAAGCCTTCACATTTGGCTAGGCATTGAAGAAGATATGTGCAACCATTTGATGGATCATAGGAACCATAGCTTGTAACCTTTTGACTAGTCACCACTTGTAAAAGTTAAATCATTGTGAGAATCTTTCAAGAGCGTAAATCTCATGGAGTTAGAGAGATAAATAGCTACGAATCTCTTTGGATGGAATAACTCCTAAATTGGAGGAAACACTTTTAGCTGAAGCCAAGTTTGAATTTAGATTCAAACTTGGAGGAAGAAAATGCTTATAAAAAGACTTGTAAAAACTCATGTGACGCATGCTTCATTGAGAGCTCCTCCATTGGTCATTTGTAAGGTTTGAGTAGCTCACTCCATAGATTACTCATTCCACTATGATTTTGCATCATTTCTATGCCAATGATCTTGTACAACAATGTTTTATAATACATACATTTCATTGATCAACTCTCTCTACATCTCTACTATGTGTACTCAGAATAGTGAACTTGGCATGATCATGTCTCAGCAAGTTCTTATCCATTTTTCATGTTCTATAGCTTATTGGAACCCGTCAAGGTCTATTTTAAGCTGTCAAAATTGGAAGGCGTTTGATTGAGGCAATTTGGAGAAATCCACATCGACGTACTCTTTGGTCATTCTCTGTACAGTTCCTAAAACGGGGTAAGCATCCAATTGCTAAAGTGATTGCTCAGTGTATGATTTATCATTTTAAGTGATTCCACTTGTACTAATTAGCTATCTAAGCTAATTAGATACCCTCAAAAGGAGTTTGATCAATTGTTACTATACTATGAGCACTGAGCAAAAGATCCAACAGGTGTGAAGACCAAAATAACAAGTTTTTGGTCACTAGTTACTTGTGAAGTTATTTGTTTTGGTCTAATTGTTTGAAACATCAACTCAAAACTACATAGGTACTTATTTGGTGCCATTTGCAAGCTAAGGGTGCCTATTACATAACCTTGAATTGAAATAGGGCAGGTACAAAGCAGGTTTTGATAGTACCACCTCACTTCCTTGCGGTATCCATGCATCTCTTCCAACAATTGTGTATGTGCATGTATATGTGTGTGTATGATTGTGAATTAAAAACTATTGTAATTGTTCAAAAAGGTTTTTATGTTTTTTGATAGTTCAAGGGTTGAGAAGGTATTAATAAGTGAAGATCAGAGGCATCTAGTACTGGATATAAGCTAATAGAAGGTTCTTGATGTATCAATTCAATACAACTTCACAGATCCATAAATCTTCTTTACGAAGTTGTATTGTATTGATACAAAGAGAACCTTCTCTTATCTGAGATGTTGGCATCAAGACAATTGCATCAAGAGGGGCTTGTTGGGATGAAAGAAATCAACTTGTTGAGACAATAGCATCAGGAGGGACGGTGAAGTTTGGATAGAAATTGACTTATGCACCCGATCCTTGGATACTTACGATAAAAAAGATGCAAATAGGTAAAAAAAGGTATTTTAATTTTTACGATATAGTTTAGTATTTTTCAAGCATAAAAGAATGAATTTTTATTTCTTTATATTAGGTTAGTTTGAAGGTTGATTGATTTCGAGCTAAGTAGGTGGTGGGAGGACTAGATGCAATGTGTATATACTTCAATCATATGACAAACACATACGGGTATGAAAGTTGAAAAAAAGTATGGTTGAAAATAACATACATGCATATGTGTAGGGTTGGTTCTTGATGCATCAAGAACCCTATTTCATGACTTTACTTACTTGTACATGATTGTGAAGGCAGATAAGATTTCTTGACAATGCTTATTTTTTTCAAGGCTCAAGTCAATTAACTCTGTGTATGTGCTTGTGTTTATGTATATATACATATGCATGTGTGTATGTATGTATGTGAGTATGTACATATGCATGTGTGTATGTATTCATGTGAGTATGTATGCATATGTGTATGTATGCATATGTATGTATGTATGTGCATGTGTGTAAACATGTATCTATGTATGTATGCATGTGAGTGTATATGTGTGTGTCTATGTGTGTGTATGTATATGTGCAAGTATCTATAAGTATATGTGTATGTGCATATGTGCAAGTATCTATACGTGCATGTGTGTTTATGCATATGTGTGCATTTTTAAATGTATAAGTATGCATATTATATATGTGTGCATTTGTGTATGTGTATATATGTGTGTATGTATGTGTGTGTATATGTGTGTATGTGTGTGTGCATATGCATATGTTTGTATGTATATGCATGTGTGTATGCATGTATCTATGCATGTATGCATATACATGTGTATGCATGTGTGTATGTATGCATGTGTGTGTATATGTGTGTATGTATATGTGAAAGTATCTATATGTGTATGCGTATGTGTATATGCCTATGTTTGTGTATGATTTTGTGTGTATATGTGTATGTGTGTGTATATGTGCAAGTATCTATATGTGTAAGTATATGTGTGTGTATGTATATGTGCAAGTATCTATAAGTGTATGTGTATGTGTATATGTCTATGTGTGTGTATGATTTTGTGTGTATATGTGTATGTGCATGTGTGTGTAATATGTGCAAGTATCTATATGTGTATGTATATGCATGTGTATGTATATGTGCAAGTATCTATATGTGTATGTGTATGTGTATATGTCTATGTGTGTGTATGAATTTGTATGTATATGTGTATATGTATGTGTGTGTATATGTGTATGTGTGCATGAAAGTATGTGTATGCATATGTGTATGTATGTGCATGTGTGTATG
Organism: Ceratopteris richardii; assembly: GCA_020310875.1. Classification (NCBI taxonomy): domain Eukaryota; kingdom Viridiplantae; phylum Streptophyta; class Polypodiopsida; order Polypodiales; family Pteridaceae; genus Ceratopteris; species Ceratopteris richardii. The sequence goes on from CM035429.1 coordinate 77,241,402, forward strand.
CATATGTGTTAGTATATGATCAATGTCTACCCCTCATGATTGTATGCACATTTTGTAAGGCCCCCTTTATGAGGAGAAGCCAAGCATGCATTACCCAATTGATGGGAATCCCAACTTGAATGTTGGATGAAGGTCATATTGGACCATGTAAGATATTATAAGGAAAGGGAGTTATCAGGGTCCCCAATTGTGGGGTCCGGGGCAGCGGTGAGCAGCCCCGGTTGGGGGGTCCAAGGGGGCCAGCGGGCCCCCTGGCTGGGGGGTCCCAGGGGGCCAGCGGGCCCCCTGGTGGGGGTCCGGGGGCAGCGCCCCCGGCGCGACGGTAAAGGGAATATTCCCTGTCGGAGTCAGAAATCATTTATATTTGTTAGGTCGGTTCAACCAGTCTAAGCCGTGTATGGCAATTACGCGGGCGGTGGCCGCCCACGCTCTACCGCCCATGTATAGCCGTCCATGGCAGGCCACCCATGATCCTATATATACATGACTTCTGCACTACCTAAGACACCGAGTTGAGCCAGCATACCTCTACCTTGTATCTCCCTATCTAGAGTTGTCTAGATCACCATTTAAGCTCTACCTTGAGAGCGCACGGGTGGACAACGCCATCATCTTTGTACTTGCTGCTAGTAGAAAATTGTTGAGATTCTCCTATATCTGTTATCTTCTCTGTTATTGCTCCTGTGTTATATTGCGTAACTATTGTCTTACAATATGTGTGTATGTATGTGCATGTGTGACACATGCACATACATACACACACATGGATACATGCACTTTCAAATCTGCAAAAAAAAGCACTAAGTTACCTCAAAGAAAAGTCTCTATGGTAGGATTAGAGCTTTATACACTCTCAAACAAGCACGTGCAGAATGCCGTTTTTGATCAAATGTAAAAATATTTATTTATTTTTATTAGAAACATGTTTTTGATCCGAAGAACTTTCGATCAAAAAGATTTTGTTCAAAAATAATTTCGATCGAAAGACTTTTGATCAAAAGTTTATCCCTGTCCGTTTCATTTTCGGTGTTTATTTGGACAACCATGAATAAAACGAACATATTTGGTATTTTTTAATTATTTGATCAAATAAATGCAACCTAGCCATCAACACATTGTCAAATAAAAATATACTTGTAAGTAATGATGTCATTCCACAATACACACATGTTCATGGATGACTTGACATGTGGCCTTAGGGATGCACTATGTATCCCTTGATGCTTGTTTATGCTTTCTTGTATATCTCTTCCACAATTATCTTTCTTTGATTCGTTATATGACATGGGCTTGATCTTCTTCTCTAATTTGTAATTGCTTTTTCATTTTATTATCTACTCTTGTGATTCATGCAATGCTTCTTTGGAGAGCTTCTTGGCATAATGTTACTCTTCACCTTGCCAATGTAATTTGGGTCGAACATCTACACCTAGAGTTTCATATTGTATGTCACCACTTGGAGAAATGCAATTCATTACAAGTGGGACAAAGCCTTGCTTTTGCAATCTCTTGAAATGTTGTTTCATAGTATATACTAGTACTAGTTATCTTCTTGAAGATATCAGATTTTTATGTGAGCATCATAATAGGACTCATGTTATTTTTTGGTTGCATAAATTCCTAGTACTTCTTGCAACATTACGATGACCAATGTGTACCTAAGCTCACAATGTCTTAGGAACTTGTGACGTATGGGAATAAATCTCTATCATGAAGCAAGTGCATATAGTGGTGGCATTGATACACTCATTTAATTATCAATCCATGAGTCTAACTAAATCAAGTGTATGAAGAAATGTGTGTAAATGATGGTTAAGTATGAAAGGATCAAGTAATGCATGCAAGTAGGCAACATCCACCTCACACAACACCTCTTACACAGTGGTGTGTATCATGATACTTGGTGCAATGGAAGATACAAATCGAACAATATCTCTTAGCTCTAATAACCAAAGATAGTGAATAGAGGTTCTTTTTTCAAAGTTCATAATGAGCTGCATCCAATGAACATATTTTTAGCTGATCTGACCTTTGTGCCTCATGCTATGGCCAAAAAATAGAGAGGTGGGAAACACCAACTCTAATCTCTAGAATTCCTACACTTCTCACACACATTAACAACAAAAACAGATAAGGAGGGGGAAGACAACACCTCTAGACATAGATTTTATGCCAAGAAGAAGAAATTTCAAAATTTTTGCAAGTTAGCTCTTCAAAATGGCAAACATCTTTACAAAAGAGTCATAAGTGATTTATATACATGTGCCCTAATTTTGGTCCTTTCACATAAGAGACCGGCACTTCCTCTATAAATCACTAAGTTCCTAATATTATGCAATGCTAATGTTACATTCTTTAGGGATCATGCATCTAGATGACTCCTCTAGAGTAGTTACAATGTTCCTCACACTTTTACAATGGATTTTGGGAAAAGAAAATTAGCTATTTCTTGAAAATTTTAGGGCCTTGTTTTTTTTCTCTTCATTTGTCTCCTTTTTGCTCCCTCTTGTCTTTTGTCCTCTTAGTCCTTTGCAAGTCTCTCCCCCTCTTAGTATCTACCATTCCTTGAAAGATGTTTATAGGTTTTCCTGGCACCTAACAAGCTGCAAAACTTGGGATACATATGGTAAATGAGGCTTGTTGTCCTCATAAGCCTCTTGCCAACTTGTTGCTCTTTGACCTGATGCTATAATCTCCTTGTGTACATTTTCTTTAACCACACAATCAACAGTCAAGCAAGCCTTCAAGAATGATAGTTTATTTGTTACCTTGTCCAAGACTCAATCTGGTGCTTCAATTTTTCCCATGATATTCCTTATATTCATACATAGGGGTTGTTGCATTATGAGTTTTGGCCACACACAACCTACGGCTGAAGTATGCAATAACATAGGTTGGGAAGTGTAGTCTTGCAACTATCTTGGGCTTGTATCTTTTGTTTTTCCTATGTCTTGTTTTAGCCTAATGCATGCCCCTACGGGGCTATGGGTAGAGAGTAGTCTTTGATGAATGATTTTTTTTAACTTCCTTCTTCTTATCTTTTTACTTTTTTATCCCTCCACACATCCCTCCTCTTGAACTTTTTTGTCCTTGATAGGCTTTTGCTAGTGATGCGTGTAGGTCTCTTAGGACTTTTGTTTAGTGGAGTTCATAATGTTGGTTTCTTTGATCATGAACTGCTTCCATTGCTCTAAAATCACACCATCATTCGATGCTTGATGATGGTTGGCAAAAAAATTAAGCTCATAATCTACAAGTCCCGCATTTACATTAGATGACATCTTCAAGAATATTTTCGAGTCTACTTCAAAAAATCTTGTAAAAAGTTCTTCTTTGAAAGTTTGTAAATAGGGACTTGGCAAAAACATGACATGTGAATAATATACCATGATAGTTAGTCTGCTTGGCATGAACAAAAGATCAAAGATTAAGGCATTGTTGCCTTGGTTAATGCCAATGAAGTTTGAAAATATATATTCAATGTGCTTGTAAACTTTCAATACTATTAGTATCATGCTTAGTATTTTATTTATGAGCTTGATTGTGAGATTTGCGACATGAGCATTCTTTGATTGCCTAAATTCAATTGTCTTCATCATATAATCTTTGGTGGGTAGATAATTGTGACACAAGGTCACTTGGCACTAGGAAAAATTATCAATTTACCTATAATAAATATGGTGCTTCTTGGCACTGCACCCACAGATTCTTTTCCAAAATTTTTTTTCTCTAGATAGGATCCACCACATCAAACTCTTCTTGAATATAATCGAGATCTTGGTCTAGATCCTACTTGGTAGTTTTCTTGATAGATGTTCTTGTTTTCTCGTTCATAATGTCATATGGTACATTAAAAGGATTTATTATTTGCTCCAAATCCTTGATCTTGATTTTGGCTTCTTTCATCACATGTACAACTGCATCATCAAACTTTTGGGTCATATGAGAGCCCAATAGTGCCCGCTCTCTCAGGTCTAGCTTTGGGGTGTACAACATTGGAATATCATCAACTTCTATCTCATGTGAATCTTGTATTGTTTGATTGGACAATGGGGGCAAAAACAGGACATACCTCTTTCGTACCGTGATTGGTTTCTTGCACTATTGGTGTCCCCATACATATATATGTATTTATATATGTATATATATATATGAAGAAAGGAAAGCCGTAGTACTTAGCCTAAATTATTTAAAGCCCATGATTTATGTATGCTCTTGTATTTGTATCTCAAGTTAATGTATTCACTCATATGTACATGATACATGAGCTTTGTAAAACATTTGGTTAGTTTTTTGCTATAGACATATGCATGACATAAGAGGAGAGAGCCACAAATTTAGCAAGCATTTGAAATTTATTTCACTTGAAATGATGGATCATGCTTAGAGAATGATGCTTAGCAAGTTAGAGGTAAATCCTGACATTTTTGGGTATTAGTAATATGTATACCAGTGAGCATTGTTTAGCTCATAACTTGAGATTGGATAAGGCAATGATGAGGAAACTTAGTAACAGAAAATTAGACACTCCATTTGAGTCTATAGCAACTTAAATTACATCAAATGATCAACTATACACTAAGAACCAAGTCATAGAAGTTCATTGTTCCTAGTGGTACATGACAGAGTAGAAGATATTAGATATGAAAAAACTATATGTATTTATGCACATAGATTACATTGCCATTGGCAATGAATGATTGCACACTCTGAGGGCAATGATAGAGTTATGATGTGAGCTCAATATATCAACTTAAGATCCCTCTGAATATCTCTCTGATTTGGGATGCTATGATGCAACTTTTGAAGTCCTTATTTATAGTCAAAGTTGGAGCTCCTTTTTATTTTGAAATTTAAACTTCTACCAAATGGTATCCCTAGAATTTAGGATCTCAATCTCCATCTTACTCACCAAGGATTTTTGAAAGGATTATTTTAAAAACTCTTGATTGAAGTGATTCCATATGTGCACTTTTACAAGGAGTAAAAAATCAATCTTTACAAGAACTCATTTATGTGCTCATACATGAATGTACATATGAGCCTTAGGATAAATGATCAAGCATTTAGGCTTGCACTAATTTCATCAAGAGCTCCCTGTCAAGCCCAATATGCTTGGGTGTTGGAACTCAAGGTCAAGCACAAGCATGGAAGCACATCAGAAAGGTGGACACACACAAGAAGAATGAGCAAGTAGGGAGCTACAAGAAGTACATGTCAAATTTTTAGAAGAAACCCCTACAAAAAAGTGATTTCCATCACTAAAAACTATTGTAAATACCATTTTCTATTTTTGTAACTCCATTTTGTTCAAGCCGAGGAGTCCTCAAGATTGAGGATATTAGAAGTATCATCTTACCAATTTTCATAATTTTTAGATTTCGTTTGAGCCCTCAAATAAGCCTTGGAACCTAATTTTTAACCAGGCCGGAGACTAGGTCTGGACAGGGCCAAAACTAGTCAAGAAACTATAAGAAGAGTTAGAGAGCTCATTTTTGAGGTTAGCTTGTGAGAGCATAGACATATTTTATGAGAACTCTTTTGCAATCAAAGCTTTCCATTGTTCCTCTCTTTGATCTTACCTTGTGCGTGTGTGTGTGTGTGTATGTGTGTGCATGTTTGTGTGCTTTCACTCACGCACTTGTGCCTTCACTTTCTCGTGGTCTTCATATCGGTCCTCACGTCTCCGCGGATTGACAAGTAAAGGAGGTGGTGCTTACGCTTGAGCTACACCAAATTTTGGTGCCGTTGCCGGGGAGAGAGCTTCGAGGACGAGCATTGTGATGGCAAGATCGTAGATTTGCGACATTGGAAGGTAAAAAAACTGTCATTTTTGTTCATTTTTTGATTTTTCTTCTTCATCTTCATCATCATCACCATCTCCATCTTCTTCTTCATAGAAATTTCCTATTTTTCAGTGCATTTTCACCATTTTCATACCATCTTTCATGCATTATTGTCCGAGGAGGAGTTAGGAAGTGCAAGAGAGAGCAAGCCCTTGTGTTTTTTCATGATTTTCTACACATACAGAGCTCACCATTGCTCGGCGCTCAAAAATTTGAATTTCTCGCCAAAAAACACAATTCTGACAGAAAATCGTGATTTTCAAAAATTTCAAAATTTTTCAAAAAAAATACGATGCTCTAATTCCCGCCTAAAAGCTTTTTGAAAAGAACACGATTCTGGGGTCATTCTCAGAATCGTGATTCTCTGGTTGTACTCAAAATCACGATTCTCACAAATCACGATTTTCAGTCAAAAACATGATTGTGGTCAAACACGATTCTCTGTTGGCAATCGTGATTTTCATCCAAAATCGCGATTTTCAAGTAAAAACACGACGTTGATAAAAGACGATTTTCAGTGGGCTCAAAATCGTGATTCTCACAAATCACGATTTTCAGCCAAAAACACGATTGTGATCAAACACGATTCTCTGTTGGCAATCGCGATTTTCAAAAAAACATGATTTTCATCCAAAATCACGAGTAAAAAAAAAAAACACGATTTTCACTAAGGTACAAAATCATGATTTTTAGACACACGATTTTCAAGCTCGACTCAGCATCGCGATTGTCTCACAACATCGCGATTGTCTAGTTTTCAAGATTGCGATTTTCATAAGTGCTCAGCATTGCGATTTTCATGATTTCACAAAATTACGATTTTCATTAGTGCTCAGCATCGCGATTTTCATAATTTCATAAAATCACGATTTTCATTCGTGCTCAGCATCGTGATTCTCATAATTTCATAAAATCGTGATTTTCATTAGTGCTTAGCATCGCAATTTTCATAATTTCACAAAATCGTGATTTTCATTAGTGCTCAGCATCACGATTTTCATAATTTCAGAAAATCGCGATTTTCATAAGAGCTCAGCATCGCAATTTTCATGATCTCTCAAAATCGTGATTTTCATAAGAGCTCAGCATCGTAATTTTCATGATCTCTCAAAATCGCGATTTTCATACAAAATCGTGATTTTTCCATAAGTGCCTGTTTTCTTGTTTTGACCCCTAGGAGCCTGATTTGACATAACTTTTTCATCAAAAGTCCATTTTTTGAGCTGTATAGCCCGTTGGAAAGCTCATTTCACGTTGATTTTTAGATAGGATAATTTGAAGGTGACCCTAAGGTGGGACTAGGAACCCAAGGGAACTCCAAAGGATTTTTGGACCATACCAAGGGGAAATTTTGGACTCTTATCCAAAGCTTATGAACCTAAGATCTGGTAGACACCTAGGCAAGGATAGACAAAGCATTAGATCTTCTGAGGCTAGTGTCAACCATATAGCTAAGTCTTTGGCCACAACAACTAAGTGGTCATCCTTACATACTAAGTTCAGATACAAGTGACTCAAAAATGTCTTTTAGCATGGGAAATCCTGCAGGTAAATCAGGCACTACCTATTTACAAACACCAAAAGGCCCCTATAAGACATAGTTGGAATATATTCGGACCAACCGATTAGGTGCTCGCATCTCTGAGGATGGCATAAGGCGATCAGTGGTCCAACTCAAAAATCCAGATCAACCCTTTGGACTTGAACACCCAGTGGGCAAGTTTGAAGAAGGTTCATACATTGATAAGGAAGGAACCATGTATGTGGTCACCAACCTACCAGATAGGACTGATGAGTTTGGAAATATCATTCATGAGAATGAGATAGGAGACCTAGAACAAGGAAATGTAGGACAAGGACCCCAGACTCCTAGAGGTAAGTCAGTTTTGACCAGAGTGATCACTCCAGATTGGATCCCTCAAGACAACAAAAGCATAGAACTATTCTTGAATAGAGAAACAGAGGAAGCCTTTTGGAGATTCAAGCCAGATCAACCTAGCCAATTGGGCATAGTCATCATCTATGAGTTCAAGGATCCAGACATACCAAGCAAAGTTGTCTACCTGGATAACACATCTGAGAAGATGTTCTTGGTAACAGAACACGATAGACATGCATATACTTGGAAGAGTGAATTGATTTTCCCTCCACCAAGATCCAATGTTTCCCATGGCCTCCAAGGAGTAGGATCATCCCAAGCTCATGAAGCCCAGAGAGAAAGAAATAGAGAGAGACCTAAGGTAAGTTTTGCACACACTGTGGGCAGAAATAGATTTGGATTTGAAAATGAAAGACCTGAAAGAGAGAGACATCAAGCACATAGGCAACAAAGAGATGAACATGATTTTCCATTGCTTAGACCCCGAGAGCAACCAAGAACCCTTAGACCCACTCAAGTGATCAAGGCAATGAAGAATTATTTCGACGGGACAAGAGATCCTTATGATCATGTGGTCGAGTTCAAACAAGTGTGAAGAGCTGAAAAAGTTGAGGATTTGTTCACCCAATACGAGACATTTGGTTTGACTCTTAAGGGCACTGCCTTAGCTTGGTTTCGACCCCTGAGTAGTCGCAACTATCGCGATATAGATCCACTGCTAGAGGAATTCATTGTAGAATTTTCCAAGAGTGGTATCATGCATAACACATCATCCTTGATCCCTAGCTTCAAGCAGACACTCCAAGAAATAGTGCGACTAGCAGGAAGAAGGTTCAGACAATACTTAGAAAGATGCCCATCTCTAGAGTTACCCACACTAGCCAAACAAGTGGCTTTGTTTTTAGATGGATTACTACACACCAAGTTAAGATAATATGTGTACTTGAAATAGCCTAGAAGCATAGTGCGGACCTGCATTGACACAGAAGACAACTTGGGTGAGGAGTTAGGACTATCCAAACTCTATAAAGACTCTGAAAATTCTACTAGTCACACCTCCAGAGCCTCCACTAAGCTGGATGAGATAGGAGAGCAAGTGGCCAAGACGCTAGGAGTTCAAAATAGACAAATACCAAGAGTCACCTCATTGAATCGTTGTTATACTTTCGGAGGCGACCACATGGCTAATGTTTGCCCAATGTTGGCTCAAACCCAAAGAAACCCTAATGCCCCATATTGCACTATTGAGAGGAAATACACAAACAACACGGCCCAAGATTGTCCCTACAACAAGCAGGCTGTTAGACAGAATTATCATCAACCTTACCCACAGGGTAGGTATCAGAACCAATACCAACAGCCATATCATAGACCACAACAGCAATATCAGGCACCATATAGGCCACAACCAGTCCTAGGAAACCAACCACAAGCTCCTACCAATGTGATTCCAGTTAAGTATGTGGTGGCAGAAGAAAACATTAATAGAGCATTGGTGCCACTAACCCCTTTGGTCTCAAAAAATGACTCTCACGCTCATAGTTCAGACTACTCCCATGAAGGTAATCCATATGCTTATTACATAGAGTCACCTAAACATAGTGAGATTTACCCGTATCAATATGAGGCACCACCTATGGAACAAAATTGGGAGCCTGAATACTCCAATGTCATGTACACAAATGCTAACCCTAGGCCCCAATTGAGACAAGTAAGACCACAAGTGTTGGTGTTGGGAAAGATGGATGTATGCTTTAAGAGACTGAGTAGGTGCTTCTAAACCTGCTTTGTACCAGCCCTCTTTTGCTTCAGACTTGATAACTAGACCTCCTTAGCTTTCCAATGAAACCATAAAATGTCCTATGTACTTTGGAAATGATGTGTGCAATGATTGGATCAAAACAGATACCTTTGCAACTCACAAACTCAAGAAAACCTTCTATTTATGTCTTGATACCTGCTGGGTATTTTACTCAGTATGACCAGTACAGTAGGAATTGGAAAACTTCCTTTTAGGGGTATCTAATTAGCTTAGTAATCTACCTATTCCAAGTGGAATGATGTAGAAAGATAAACTATGATAAGAGAAATCAATTTAGCAAGTTAAGCTATACCCCCGACTTTTAGGATTGTAGCGGAAAATGACCAGAGATCACCTCGACGCAGATTTCTCCCAAATGGCTGAATATAACTTCTTCAAACTTTGACAACTTGTAGATAAGTTCAATCTGAATCCAACAAGCTTTGAATCACTGAATTTGGTGAAGAATTGACTGAGATATGCCCTTCACAAGATGATAGACTTTTGAGTAGACTAACAGAGAACTCAGAGATGGACAATGTGAATGTATGTATTAATAAACACTTGTATACAACTCCATTGGCATGAAATTCATTGCCAAATGGTGTAGAGAGGTGTGGGCTAGAGTGTAGACCTCACACACACTCAAAAATTAGTAATGAGAGGCTCGAGAGTGATCTTCTCTACCCGCGACTTTTCATGTCCATTTTTATAAGGAATGAGTAAAAATTTGAATTCAAATTCAAACTTTTGGCTCCCTATGATCAAGCTCCTATATACTAGGAGATATTCCTTCAATCAAATTTGGTAGGTGATTACAAGAGATTCCAAGTCAATTTGACTTTTACAATGAGATAAGGTGGTAATTAACCACTAGCAATGGTTCCTATGCTTCTTCACAGATGTAAGATCTTCAAGTTATCTTTCAAGCCAAATGTGTAGGCTTGTGGTTTACACCAAGAGATCCCCCTCAAGCCAAACATTTTGGCTTAAGTCTTCATCTTCAATCTTCAAATATATCCTGCAATCCAATCATGGATTTGAACCTGCAAAGTTTGGTTCCATCCAAAGCTTTAGTTAACAAATCTGCACATTGCATGTTGGTTGATACATAGGTTAGTTGAATGTCCTTGCTTATCAACTTTTCTCTCACATAATGGTAATGGACCTCTATGTGTTTGGTCCTAGCATGATAAATAGGATTAGCTGCAAGGTGAAGAGAACTTGTATTATCTCCAAAGATTATTGGAGACCTAGTAAATAAACCCAATTCTGTATACAAAAGCTTAATCCATATTACTTCTTGTGTGGCATTAGCCAGTCCTCTATATTCTGCCTCTGTGGAAGACAAAGCAACAGTAGGTTGCTTCTTTGAAGACCATGAAATTGGTTTGTCACCTGTAAAAGAGATATATCCAGAAGTGCTCCTCCTATCATCCTTGCATCCTGCCCAATCTGCATCTAAATAAATTTTGATATCAATATCTGAAGTGTAAGGGAAATACAAACCATGGTTCTGTGTACCCTTGAGATACTTCAAGATTCTCTTGGCAGCCTCTAAGTGAGGTATCCTTGGCTTGTGCATAAATTGACTTAGCAGACTAACTCCATATGCAATATCTATTCTTGTTAAGGTAGCATAGTTCAAGCTACCCACCATACTTTGATAGCCTGTAATGTCATTTACTTCATCACCTGCATGGGCACTTAGTTTTAGGTTTACCTCCATTGGAGGGCTTGCTACTTTGGCATCCTGTAAGTGAAACTTCTTCAACATCTCGTGTATGTATTTTTTCTGAGTGATGTATATCCCTGAATTAGTGTAGACTAATTCAAGTCCCAAAAAATACTTCAATAGACCAAGATCATTGATCTTGAACTCCTTCATCATTTGACTTTTGATATATCTAATTCCATTGACATCATTACTTGTAATGATGATTTCATCAACATAAACACAAAGATATATTACCTCTGAATTACTTCTCTTGATGAACAAAGAAGTATCTGCGTTGCTCATGACAAAACCTTGGTCTTGGAGGTATGTAGTTAACCTGTAATTCCATGCCCTAGGTGCCTGCTTCAATCCATATAAAGCCTTTTTTAATTTGCAAACATATGTTACCTTCCTAGGATTCTCATAGCCAGGAGGTTGTGACAAATATACCTCCTTTGAAATCCATCCATTCAAGAAAGCATTCTTGACATCTAATTGGTACATATTCCAATTTTTTGATGCAGCCACACTTACCAACACTCTGATGGTTGGTATCTTGGCCACAGGTGAGAATGTCTCCTCATAGTCAATGCCTTGGGTTTGTGCAAAACCCTTGGCTACCAATCTGGCTTTGTACCCATTAATTGTGCCATCAAAATTTCTTTTAAGCTTATAGATCCATCTGGATCCTATTACCTTCATGGAGTTCTTCTTAGGTACTAACTCCCATGTATCACTCTCTTTGAGTGCATCAATCTCCTCATCCATAGCTTCTTTCCATTCTGATTTGGTTATTGCTTCTTCATATGATCCTGGTTCTTCATTTGACAAATCTTTGGCAAGATAAACATAATGTTTAGTAACAAGAGATGTATCATACCCATATCTGATAGGTTTTTTGCTTTCTCTTTGTGATCTTCTAAATGGTTGAGTTGAAGATTCAGGTATGTCTTCAAGCTTCTTGATCTTCATTTTGCCCTTGGACTTCCATGCCTTGAACTCTTCAAGGTTGATAGTGTCTTCATCATCTGAACTTGAGTCTTCAATCTGAGTAGGTTCCTCCTTTGTAAGTTTTGGAAATTCCTCTTCCAAATCATAGGGTAACTTAACCTTCCTGCATTCATTCTCATACAAAGAATCATTTTCATCAAAGACAACATCTCTGCTTACCATGAATCCCTTATTGGTAGGATTATAAAACTTGTAACCTTTTTTATTTAAATCATACCCAATAAAGATGCATTTTTCAGCCTTTGGGTCTAGCTTACCTCTTATCTGAGAAGGCATGTGTACATATGCTACACATCCAAATATTTTGCAATTGTCAAGTGAGGGTCTCTTACCATGCCATGCTTCATAGGGTGTCATACCATCAAGAGACTTAGATGGTAACCTGTTTATGAGGTAAGTGGCAGTAGAAACACTTTCTGCCCATAGATAGGTAATTTTTTCTCATTCAACATAGACCTAGCTGTCTCAACAATTAATCTATTTCGTCTTTCAGCTACCCCATTCTATTTAGGAGAATACCTTGTGGTTATTTCTCTTTTGATGCCTCTGTCCCGCAAGAAGTCTTCAAATTCATTTGAGAAGTACTCACCTCCTCCATCTGATCTTAGCCTTTTCAAATTCCTTCCTGTCTGATTTTCAACTAGTGCAAGATATTTTTTAAAGCAATTAAATACCTCATCCTTGTGCTTCATGAAGTACAATACAGTCCATCTGCTATAATCATCAATGAAAGACACATAGTACCTTGATCCTGAGACTGAGGGGTCTTTGCTTGGTCCCCATACATCTGTGTGTACAAGCTCTAGGTAGTCTTCATGCATGTATCCTTTCTTTGAGAAGGGTAACCTGTGAGACTTCCCAAATTGACAAGCACCACACTTATAAATCATATGTTGCTTGGATACATTGGGTATCCCAAGCACACATTGGTCCCTGCACATTTGTTTCAAGGTTCTTTCTCCTATGTGTCCTAACCTCTTGTGCCAAATCTCAAGCTCTGAAAGTGTTTGATCTTTATAATTGTATAGTGCAATATTCTTTGTATCTTCTAACTCAAAGGTGAAAAGGGTACCCGATTTTTCTCCTTTAGCAATCCTCTTGAACCCATGCCTTGGATCCTCCACATATGCTCCATATTGGTTGAATCTAACCTGCAAACCTTTCTCCACAATCTGACCAACACTCATCAAATTTTTGGTAATGGTTGGTACATAGAGTACCCTGCTCAACAAATTCTGATTTCCATCACAAGTCTTAACATTTCCAACTTTAACTACTGAGTGCTTTGTGTCATCACCTGTTTGGACTTGATGCTTACCTTTTGGTTCCTCAAGATCAGAGAGTAGTGCTACATTGCCAGCCACATGATTTGAGCATCCTAAGTCAATGTAGAATAGGTGGTCATCATTTGTACCTGACTTTGAAGTCATATTCATGATTAGAAGAGAGTCATCCTGCTCCTCTGTGTAGTTGTTGTAATCCTTCCTGGATTTGAATCCTCCTTGGTAATTGCCATTGTAATTATTGTTGTAGCCTTGGTGATGGTTGAATCTACCTCTTGACTGTGAGTATTCACCTCTTTGAAATCCTCTTCCTCTCTGATTCTTGTAATTCCTGAAACACTCATCTGTAGTATGATTTGATAAGCCACAAATGTTGCATGATGATGAGTTATAGGATCTCCCCCTACCTTGCTTACCTCCTCTGCCCCTTCCTCTTGATGATCTACCTCTCCCTGCATAGTTGGCTTGGGAGGTAGAACCTTCATCTTCCACCTTCTTACTCTTGCCTTTATCTTTAGACTTCTTTTCAGTGTATAGGGCAGAAGAGTTATTACCTTTGGAGGTGTCTCCATTCTTGTTGAGCTTTGCTTCATGAGTAAACAATTGTCCCATGAGAGTTGTAAGATCTGGAGTGTGCATGTCCATGTAAAGATCCATCGCAGTGGTGAAGCTTTCCCATTTGTCATCAGCCTTGATCCCATTGATCACTTGCCTTACAATCTCTTCTTCTTCAATCTCTTCTCCTATGCTTTCTAACTGATTTGCTACATCTTTAATCTTGGTCACAAATACTAAAACAGCTTGCTTAGGTTGCTTCCTTAATGTTGTGAGTTCAATCCACAATTGATTTTTCCTAGCCCTTGTGTTGGAGGAAAAATAAGATGACAAGGTTTCCCAAGTCTCTTGGGATGTCTTACAATTTCTAATGTGTGGCAAAAGAAAATCAGATATAGAGTTGAGTAAATAAGACCTTGTCAATGCATCCTTAGCACACCATGTGTTGAGCTTTTCATGTTCTTCCTTAGTTGGTAATCCTCTTGCTTTGAATGAGGGCAATTCCTCATCTCTTGAGATGTATCCATAGAGACTCCTTCCTTGTAAGTAGGTCTTCATCCTTAGAGACCATGCTTGATAGTTGTTCCTGTCCAATTTATCAATAAATGAAGGAAAACCATCTCCCATTTTACCTTGACTTGCTCTGATACCACTGTTGGGAAAGATGGATGGATGCTCCAAGAGACTGAGTAGGTATTGCTAAACTTGCTTTGTACTAGCCCTCTTTTGCTTCAGACTTGATAACTAGACCTCCTTAGCTTTCCAATGACACCATAAAATATCCTATGTACTTTGGAAATGATGTGTGCAATGATTGGATCAAAACAGATACCTTTGCAACTCACAAACTCAAGAAAACCTTCTATTTATGTCTTGATACCTGCTGGGTATTTTACTCAGTATGACTAGTACTGTAAGAATTGGAAAAATTCCTTTTAGGGGTATCTAAGTAGCTTAGTAACCTACCTACTCCAAGTGGAATGATGTAAAAAGATAAACTATGCTAAGAGAAGTCAATTTAGCAAATTAAGCTATACCCCCGACTTTTTAGGACTGTAGCAGAAGATGACCAGAGATCACCTCGACGCAGATTTCTCCAAAAGGGCTGAATAGAACTTCTTCAAACTTTGACAGCATGTAGATAGCTTCAATCGAAATCCAACAAGCTTTGAATCACTGAATTTGGTGAAGAATTGACCGAGATATGTCCTTCAGAAGTTGACAGACTTTTGAGTAGACTAACAGAGAACTCAGAGATGGACAATGTGAACGTATGTATTAATAAACACTTGTATACAACTCCATTGGCATGAAATTCATTGCCAAATGGTGTAGAGAGGTGTGGGCTAGAGTGTAGACCTCACACACACACTCAAAAATCAGTAATGAGAGGCTCGGGAGTGATCTTCTCTACCCGCGACTTTTCATGTCCATTTTTATAAGGAATGAGTAAAAATTTGAATTCAAATTCAAACTTTTGGCTCCCTATGATCGAGCTCCTATATACTAGGAGATATTCCTTCAATCAAACAACTAACTTTTCCACGAATTCTTTTGGTAGGTAATTAACCACTTTTATAAGAGATTCCAAGTCAATTTCACTTTTATAATGAGATAAGGTGGTAATTAACCACTAGCAATGGTTCCTATGCTTCTTCACAGATGTAAGATCTTCAAGATATCTTTCAAGACAAATGTGTAGGCTTGTGATTTACACCAACAGTTGGAAATCCAAGGTCAAGCACAAGCATGGAAGCACATCAGAAAGGTGGACACACACAAGAAGAAGGAGCAAGTAGGGAGCTCCAAGAAGTACATGTCAAATTTTCAGAAGAATTCCCTACAAAAATAGTGATTTTCATCACTAAAAACCATTGTAAATACCATTTTCTATTTTGTAGCTCCATTTTGTTCAAGCCGAGGAGTGCTTGAGCTTGATGAGTATTAGAACTATCATCCTACCACTTTTCATAAATTTTAGACTTTGTTTGAGCCCTCAAATAAGCCCTGAAACCTAATTTTTAACTAGGCCGGACACTAGGTCTGGACAGGGCCAAAACTAGTCCAAAAACTATAAAAAGAGCTAGAGAGCTCATTTTTGGGGTTAGCTTGTTAGAGAATAGAGCTTTTGTAAGAGAACTCTTCGGCAATCGAAGCTTTCCATTGTTCCTCTCTTTAATCTTACCTTGTGCGCATGTGTGTATGTGTGTGCACCATTAGGGAGAAAAATGAACCCTGCATGGGCCTTTTGGATTAAGGAGTGATTAGTGATGGACCAATGAGAGGAGGGTGGTGGACACAGTCTATAGCCTATAAATCACTAGGCTGAAGGGGGATGAGGGGACAGGATTCCCCTATGTTCAGGTTTTGCCTCTAGAGAGAGAAAGGAATCTCGTAACTTACCTGGGCCCAAAAATTCAAAATTTTCAAAAAGTTATAAAACTCATCATAACACCATTTAATGGTCCCCCAACCACTTTTTAGGATCAAAAGTGCTATTTTTGGGTACTAAATCAAAATCCGTGCATGAACTGAAGTGAAAAAAGTGACTTTTTCAAAAATAACTCAAAATGCAACTTTCTCCCTCCAAAACCTCCCATTTTCATACCCAGGTCCCAAAAAGTCATCTCTTTCCACTACTTTCTCTCCCTAGCACACCATTGCAGCTCCTGCATCTCCATTTCTTTCTCTATGCATCATCTTCTTTGAATTCCTACTGTCATTTCCATAGCCTGATCTCCAATGGAGAAACGTAAATCTCATAGACGTCCAAAAGATGAGGTTATCGCGATAAAATGTCACAATATCAAGGCTCCAGAAGGATTTTGGTTAGGACAGGAGTTCTGCAAAGGTGCATGGGTGTACATGCAACCCTCTGGTGTTGGTCCTCACCGTGTGAGAGATCGTGGAAACTTGGATCTTCATTGGAAAGGGAAGTTACTAGGCTTCAAAAAGCTCAAAAATGGTGAAACTGTTGCCATTGTACAACATGTGTTCACAATGTCAACCATGAAATTGGAAAACTCAAACAAAATGAGATATCCTATCAACTGTAAGTATTACTCATTGACTTTTGTCCAAATTTCAGAATATACCTAGCTAAGTTGTGTATTTTTTTGTTGTAGACATATTTCCTTCTACCTTGGTGGAAGAACAACCACTTCATAGTCTTACAGGTACTTTCCAAGCATTGCATGCAGATGTTGGGTCGATAGTCTTTCCACAAGCCCGTCCTGCTCAGCTATTATGTGAGAGAGTTTTCTTTTACACACATACATATGTTGTACCCTCTTCATCAAACGATTTTGGCAAGTTAGAGATGATTAAGGTAGATTCTCTCTTAAAGCTTGAGTGGCCGCAACCTGATGTATGGACATTAACATCTTTGAAGCATAAGATGGTGATGGACATACACAACTCTTTGAAATTTACAAGAGTTTCAAGATCTATAGGATTACATTGGTGTGTTCCTGTTCATTGTTTTGTACATTTATTTCAGATATTCACAATTCTAGAGACGTCAATAATGTTCATGTTAAAAGATATCACGTATGAGCAGGTAGAGTGTTTGCTAGGTGAAAAATGGGGACTTGTAGAAGGATGCACCCAAGGGGATAGATACATTTGTAAAATTGGTGCAAGAGGCATAGGATTTCGATACTTGAAACATCGTACTTCATTGTACATTAGATTCTATTATGATCGTTGGATGTGTAAACTTGGTGAATGGATACCATTACAAAGTTCTGAGGGTGTTTTAATTTCATTTGAAATTAAGATAAATCTACCCAACAATGAAATGGAAGTTATTTCAGTAAATCATCATTGGACTCTTGCCAACGTGAGAGAACATCTAGTAATCATGGGATTTGAGGATCTGGATCAATCAAAGTTCAGAATACAAGGGCATAAGGTAAGTAGCATATGGTATTTCTTCTTTTGTTTATACAAATTCTTACACTCAAATATGTTCATTTAAAGTTTTCTATTTGTCTGCAGATTGGTAAGAGGTTGGAGGATAAAATTAAAGTCCTCCTTGAATGGAGTGTGGATGGAACTCAACTTTCATTGTCATAGCTCAAGGACTATTTGAGTGCTACAGTGTACACACACCTATGTTCCATTTATAATCCTACATCTGCAACAATGTATTTAACATGCAAGACATGTAGCATGTAAAATTTTTTGATCTCAATATGATGTACAATTTGCCAAATCTTTGGTTTTTCCAATGGCAATTTATTATAATTTTAAAGTTCTGAGAATTTTTTTTTTCTATTGTGTTGTCGTGTATCTTATTCTGGTTAATGATTCTGTTCAATCTTTTTATGAGCAAAAGTTTTTTTTCTGAGAGTTCTGTGCATGATTGTTTTATTTGAAGGTATCAGTTTTAGTTTTAAAATGGGTCCCACTCACTTTAAAATTTTGAAACTACTATAAAAGCAACACTTATTCTCTCATTTCTCACTTTTGCAACCAAGAAGAGCTACAATCACTAGCAGAGTACGCACACAAGCTAGCATCACGCGCAATGGCTGCCGCATCCTCCAGTACCCTGCAACTCAAACGTCCACGTGAACTCTTCAATGAGTTCTTGGAATCAACTGAGTTCAAAGGTCAGAACCACTTGTATGACCTACTGTCTAGGGTCCCTGATCTAGACAAAACAATTCAACTGAACTCTGATGTGCTCAAGGAAATCATAGAGTTCCTTGAGTACTACATCTTGCGTTTTTCTATAGAAATACCGCCTTATGAGGGTAAATGGGTTCCATGTGACCTTCTACTCTACATACATAGAGGCGATGAAGCCTTCATGAAGCGCCTTAAGCGCTTCATGGCAATTGCGGAAACTGCTGGGCACTTACTAGATGACTCTGTGCCATTAGTAAAAAAACTTAACAAAAAGAAGAGGATGGGTACAAAGTACCTATCCTACACTGCAACAACATATTTTATTATTAATGAGGAGCCGGAACCTACACCTGTTGAGCTCCCCAACCTTGCCACTGGGGGTTTTGTTAAGGAGAAGAATGAGCCTCAACCAGAGGCCATAAATTTTTCCAAAGAAAGCATTACAATCCACCAAGAATTCCCTGGTGGTGTTGAGGATAAACTACATGTGCAATCAAGCATGGAGGAGGCCCCCCCTTCAAATCTCAACCCCTCTGAGCCCACATTACCAGAGGTGGAACTTGAATATCTCTCCTGCATCGTTGTGGATGGAGAGGAATTTATTTTACTCCATGACATTGAGAAGGCATTCGGTCTACGTCTAGATGAATGCTTGAGTATTTTCTCCACAATGTCAGATGTTCCACTTGACAACACATCTGACATACTTGAAAAGAAGTCCATCCCACTTGGGGATTCTGTGGCAGACACCATATCAATGGTGTGTGCTGATATTTTAAATGATGACAACAATTCTACTACAGAGGAGGAGTTCAGTGCAGCACAGGAGAGGATACTGAAGCAAAAAATTCCTACATCCCATGTAGCAGAGCAGAGTGGCATGGCCCACTCTAGCATTGATCTTGATGCCCCTGGAAGAGGGGAGGAAGAAGACAAGCTTCATGATGTAAGTGGTAATTGAATTAAATAAATCGATAATTTTAAGTTAACATTGTAAGAGCTTGAATTCTCATTTGTTCTTAACAGGAAGCAATTGAGCTCGACAAGTTCGCAGCAAGGTCTGGTGGGGATCGAGCTTCTCGTGGGAGTGGTGCATCCTTGGCAAACTACATCGGAAAGTTGCCAAAGGATGATTTTGTTATCATACACAAAGACTACAGTCCCGATGGGCACTTCATCACTTGGTGCTTGAAGGCCCTTAGCAAGATTTTGTGTTTATGTACAATTACCCAAGGCACTAATTGTGTCATTTTGGTTAGGAAATCCTTAGTTGTAACTACTTTAGGACTTAATTTTAGAGGGAAAGTATTAGGGCAAATAGGTATCGCCATGAGTCTTGGAATGCAAGACCCCCATGTAATATCAAGATCTGTATTGACTTACCAGCTGCCTCAATCTCTCCAAAGGAGAAAGAAAGTTGTGGAGAAATTGAAGGCAGCTGAGAAATGATGTAATGTCTTGATAATACAAGCTTTTTTTTTCATCATTTGTCTAGTTCTGTTTATGAATGTGCTAAAAAATTGAACTTATCTTCTCTCCACAAATTGTATCTAATTGGGGGTCTTTGTATTTTTCTTTGGTCCTCTGTATGATTATATGCTTAAAAAAGGCCAAAAAAGCCCCAGCCACAGAAACGCGGGAAACAGCCCTGCAAAATTTTTGCAGGGCTGTTTCCCGCGTTTCTGTGGCTGGGGATTTTTTGGCCTTTTTTAAGCTTTTTAGGTGCTACAATACATAGGAAACTATGTAATTTCAGATTTTCAATTGGTTTTGGTATTATCAGGACCAGAAGTTTTCAGTAAGGTATAAACTTAGCCTTTAGTAGCTAAAGATCTCAATTCCTATAGGGTATAACCTCTTAATACCTAGACCCTTGCATCTCTACCATATGTCTTATGCTTACCAAAGACCAAATATTGCAAAAAAAAACCCCAGCCACAGAAACGCGGGATTCAGCCCTGCAAAAATTTTGCAGGGCTAAATCCCGCGTTTCTGTGGCTGGGGTTTTTTTGGTATTAAAAAGACATGATGCACACCAGGATGTAGAAAAGGAACATATCTAGTCATAAAACAATAGGCAAGTGCATGCATGTTTAACTGAATCCATATATAACTGACTGAAAGAGAGAGAGAGAGAGTGAGAGAAAAAAGAGACAAAGAATATAAGTCAAAACAAAATTTTCTATTATCCATTGTATTACATCGCAAAGTAGCCTATCATAGGGTATAATATACACATCATGGGTTATTTCCTCTAATTCTTCTTGCTAGTTGAATGTCCTTCGGTTGTATGGTTACTCTCTTGGCATGGATAGCACAGAGGTTAGAGTCCTCAAGCATGGAGATGAGGTAGGCCTCAGCTGCCTCTTGAAGTGCTTCAAGTGCTATCCCTTGTATTCTTAGACCTGTTTGGTAGCTTTGTAGTTCCTCTTTCACTACCCTTGCAAAAGCTCTTCGTGGTATGAGTAGTTCAACGGACTTTTGGTAGTGTCGTATCTCTGCAAAAGCCCTGCAGTGCTTCCTTCGTCTTTGTGGAGCTCTTGGGTTGGGAGGTATGTTTGGCTGGCGTTGAGGTCGGCGTCGAGGTTGATAGTTTTTTTTTCTCCGATGTACACGATGTGAGGGCCCAGCTTCATCTTGCACATTTTGTTGTTGATGTGGTTGTTGACTTTGCTCTCTTTCCTCCTCTGTTGGTATTTGCCCTTGTCCTTGTGGAAGTGTCTTACCTCCATGTGTCACCCTATGGCTCGTTGGTATTTGCATATCATTCCATGGTGGTTGATTGTTGCTTTCCTCATATGGGGATGACTCTTCGTCGCTCTCTGGTACACTCCTTCTGATCAACTTCTGTTTGGGTCTTGATTTGATGGGTGTCCTTGTTGGTGGCTCATCATCTGAAATGGCCTCTGATCGTCCTGGAGTATAATAATCTTGTCTATTGGAAACTTCATTTTCTCGCACTGAATTGCTCCCAGGTGGTGTGCCATTGTGTGACACAGGCACAGATGTGCTCTGGGAACCACTTCGAGGCCTTTGGGGGGGTTGCAACCATGGTGGGCGTTGTGTCCCTAGATGAGGGCTAGGAAAGAAGACGCGATCTTTCCTTGCAGTTTGCTTGGTGCGTGCCATTCTCTTGAGTTGCAAAAAGTGTGAAATGAAGTGAGTTCTCTCTATTTATAGAGTTTTTTAAAAAACTGTTTGTTCACACTAGAGCGGACAAAACCTGTTTAAAACCATACAGAATATTATATATTAAATAATAACACATTGAAATCAAGATTACAATAATCATATGTATTACCACATAATGGGAAATAGCGAATTCACTTTACTTCCAAGCTGAGCCTTCTCGTTGTCTCCTTGCACGCCACTGAGCATGATGAAGAGGACCTAACGATGACTTCCATTTCTCACTGGCAATGTTGTGTTGCATCTTTCTTGCAAGTTTTGCCAATTTTGAATCCCTAAGTCGTTCCACAAAAAACTTTCTCGAGAATGTAGTGCGGTAAAACCAATTAAACATCTCCTCCATGTAGTTTGATTGCATTGGGCCACCACCATGTCGGGTGTTTTTGAAGTAGACACCCCTCGCTTTGTAGTGTGACTTTTCCATTCCTTGGGTACTGAAAATCTCTAATGACCCATATCGATGCATGAAAAAAGCTCCATGTGCAAACAAAATATGCTAAAAATTGTTAAGTACATTGGAAAAAGGTAAGTGCAATGAACACTTGTAGAAGAAGATTACACTTACAATGTAGTGTGTTATATTGCTCTCTCCCCAACATTGAATGAAACACTTGGTGAACTCCACTAATGTTTCTTGAAACATTTGACGTTGAATAGCACTAGACCTAGTCAGACCCATTAAGCCTACAACCTTATCAAAGCTCGACCAAACTTTCTTTCTCTTATTACAAAGATCAACTTGAGAGTCATTGTCTGTTGTGATCATGCATAGGTCTTTCCACAGCTCATAACGTTCATTATTTTGAGTGCTAGTACCTCTTCTAAAAAAATGTCTTGCTTTATTCCCTGTCATTGACACTTGTTGCAAGCTATCTTGAGATTCTCCAACTTTCTTAACAACTAGGGTTACATTTCCACCATGACAACCAATTGAATTAAGAAGTTCCTCCAATTTCTTTATAGCTTGAATAGATTTATCAACTGGCTTCATGGCAAATGCGTATTCTATATGGAGCTTCAATAGTCTATCAAAAATTCTCATGAAGGCATGCAAGGTGCAAAAGTGGACATTGACTAAAGGGAATGGAATAATGGGATTCCAATCCTTATCTGACATGTCACGATTAGGTGTACCTAACATGGGACACCTCATTAAAGGTGTATCCCATTCAGCAGATGGAGTTGCATCTGTGTCATCAACTAAATCATCTATGTTGTTTTGTTTTCTCTTTGTTCGTTTATAACCTCGTGTACAATATGGACAAGGATAGAGAGTAGATGCACCTTGTTTGCACCCTAACATGCATTTGATAGTCTTTAAGTCTCCACCTAAGTGCCACTCTACTTCAAAATCACCAAGGCTTTCTACATTGATTTTGGCACCATGAATTTGAGAAGTTATCACCTCTGTGATCCATGGGATCCTATTGAAAATCCATGTAAGAACATCGTTGGATTCTTTAGGTACTTCAATAGCACCTAACCACCATATATCTTTCTCTGATTGGACACTATATGTAAAGTGATGGGTAGATTCTTCACTATCATCAATAATAGCATGGGCCATAGCTTCGTTCATGAGTGTCACACTAAGTCTCTCCATACGGCGTCCCTTTATGATTTGACATTCGTCTAGCTTCAATACAAACTTGAGTTTGGAACCACAATCTACATCAAATAACAAACATTATATTATTAAAAATACTATGAATGTCATTATCAAAACAATGGATATACCTTGAAGTGTGGATTTGTAAAATTTAACCATTTCCTTTTGGAGCCTCTCCAAATTGACAAATATGTTGTTGTACTTTGTGTAGATGAATCCCTGTCTAGATGTGTTTTTCAACTCTTTCTTTGATGTAGATGAATGATAAATGGATGCAGGCATAACATCTTCTATATGCAGGTAATTGCCAAGAGTATTGGCTACATCCTCATTGGTTATCTTCTTCCTCACAGATACCTTGTAAGGGCATGGAAAAATGCTCTGGAAAATACCTTTGTTTTGTAGAGCCTCCTTCAAAAGATTGTACAATGCAGTGTACGCTCTAGTACTAACACCTGCTTCATCACATACCATCTGTACCTCACTAGGACTAATAATATCTTCTAAGTTGCCTGCAAAATCTTTAATCACTTGGGTTTTGATGTGATTTCCTATTGGTGACTCCAAGATCATAAGCACATGTTTGTTGCTAAGACAAGAATTCAGAAACTTCAATTGATCCTCCATTGTTGAGGAAGCACTCGCATCTTCAACAAATGACCTGCACAATAAGAATCTCAATCTAAAAGTCTTTTAACATAAGTAAACAAAGGAAATACATACCTAAGTGCGTAAACACGTCGCTTCCGTGCTCCACCACCAGTTGAAAGAGCTTGAAAGGATGATAATGGTCGTTTCCTAAATCTCATCCCAAGTGGAGTCTCTTTTAGTTGTGTAAGATTGGCTTTCAACTTTGTAATTGTGCTCTCCTTTTCTTCCACATCTTGTTTGAGACTATTATTGTGCTCATCCAAAGATTTGATAGCACTTTCTAAAGTGTGTATAGCACTCTCTAAACTGTGTATCTTGAAATGGTTGTGATGACATTGTTGCATCCAATAATTTGTTATAGATGTAGAATGGTTAGACAATCGCTTGCAATAGCCTAGGAGTCCATCTTCACCGGAACCAAGGAATTGTAGAAATGTGGAGATAGTATGGAATCTAGGATGAACATTAGCCATTGGATCCAAGGGATACAAAGCACCATGGACCCAAAGATCAATATTCTTCTCTCCAGCTGCACGTCGTGCATTTTGAGAATCTATGTCATTGCTACCTCTAGTTGTTGGTGCAAATTCTGTAGGAACACGAACATGTACACTCTTTGAGTGAGGAGCACGCGCTGGTGCTGGTGTCATGTTCGTAATACATGTGAGCACCATGATGTTCCAAAACTCCAGCACCGAATGGGAAGAAGCACACAGATGGCTGGAATGGCTAGTACAGTAGCTATGTGCAAGAAAAAAAGTGTGTTTTGGTATGTGGATAGGTCAAAATGACTTTTTTCAGTATGTTAGAGGGAAAATGAGTTTTTTTTCAAAAATTCATGTTTTGGGGCAACCAAAGTTACGAGTTTGATGATGTGGCACTTAACTTTTGGAGGGATTTTGAAAAGTATGTTTTTTAAGTATTTTTTATAAAAATAAGTCTAAAAAAATTAAGTTCTGACATATACATAAAAGTATGG
Organism: Ceratopteris richardii; assembly: GCA_020310875.1. Classification (NCBI taxonomy): domain Eukaryota; kingdom Viridiplantae; phylum Streptophyta; class Polypodiopsida; order Polypodiales; family Pteridaceae; genus Ceratopteris; species Ceratopteris richardii. The sequence goes on from CM035429.1 coordinate 77,266,557, forward strand.
GCCATTTTGAATAAAGAATAGCTGAAAAAGAGACTTTTTCAGAAAACTCATTTTTTTATTCATAAAGATGGACGGATTTGATGAGGTGGAAAGTGGTTTCTCTCTCTCTCTATGTGCAGAAGAGAGAGAAGGTCCTAGCTCAGCCTAAAAAAAAGCCTACTTCAGCCTACCAAAAAGTGCTCTATTAAATGCACTTGTCCCCTTAACAAAGTACAAGATTAAGCTTAATCCCTAAAAATTAGGAATCCTTACAAGGCCCATGCAGGGTTCACTTTTTTTCCTAATGCGCTTGTGTGCTTTCACTCACGCACTTGTGCCTTCACTTGCTCGTGGTCTTCATACCGGTCCTCACGTCTCCACGGATTGACAAGTAAAGGAGGTGGTGCTTACGCTTGAGCTACACCAAATTTTGGCGCCGTTGCCGGGGAGAGAGCTTCGAGGATGAGTGTTGTGATGGTAAGATCGTAGATTTGCGACGTTGGAAGGTAAAAAAACTATCATTTTTGTTCATTTTCTGATTTTTCTTCTTCGTGTTCATCATCATCACCATCTCCATCTTCTTCCATCTTCTTCTTCATAGAAATTTCTTGTTTTTTAGTGCATTTTCATCATTTTCATACCATCTTTAATGCATTATTGTGCGAGGAGGAGTTAGGAAGTGCAAGAGAGTGCAAGCGCTGTGTTTTTTCATGATTTTCTGCACATGCGGAGCTCGCCATTGCTCGGCGCTCAGAAATTCAAAGTTCCCACCAAAAAACACGATTCTGTGATGAAAATCGCGAGTCTCTGAAAATTCATTTTTTTTTTTAAATCGCGATTCTCTGTTTCTTGCCTAAAAGCCTTTTGAAAAGAACACGATTCTGTGGTTGTGCTCAAAATCGCGATTCTCACAAATCACGATTTTCAGCCAAAAAAACATGATTCTGAAAAAAACACGATTTTGTGGTTGTGCTCAAAATTACGGTTCTCTAAATTTTTGGAAACCACGATTCTCTGAGACAAAATCGTGATTCTCTAGAACATGATTCTCTAAGACACGATTCTCTAAAACACGATTTTCAAAAACATGATTCTCTGTTGGCAATCGCGATTTTCATGTCAAAAACACGATCTGAGAACACGATTCTGTGGTTGTGCTCAAAATCACGATTCTCTAAATTTTTGAAAACCACAATTCTGAGACAAAATCGCGATTTTCAAAACACAATTCTGTGAAAACATGATTCTCTGCTCAAAATCGCTATCCTCAACAACACGATTCTCTGCTCAAAATTGCGATTCTCACAAATCACGATTTTCAGCAAAAACACGATTTTGTGAAAAGACGATTCTGTGAAAACACGATTCTCTGTTCACAATCGCGATTCTCTTGGTTTCCCAGGATCACGATTCTCTGATTTCATAGCATCGCGATTCTCTTGAGATTCACAAAATCGCGGTTCTATGGAGATTTACATTAGGGGAAAAAATGAACCCTGCATGGGCCTTTTAGATTAAGGAGTGATTAGGAATGGACCAATGAGAGGAGGGTGGTGGACACAGTCTAGTCCCTTAATCACATAGGCTAGGCATAGGGTTCCCTTGTTTTTTTGTGGTCAAACATGGAAAAACCAGCTAGAACTAGTGGGTTTCCTGTTGGGAATGGTTTTGGTAATCTCGAATTTCATTTAGAGCCGTAGGATTCTCTCAAAGATCAAAGGTCTAGATGAAATCCAAAAAGTCAAGGCAACTTTGATTTGTGACCCTTGGATTGGATTAAAAACAAGTGGCCCAGATCATTGTAATGATGGGAGAAAGCGCCAAACATTCCCCAGCCTTGGATCGGCACTCAAATCAGACGATGTAATTTGAATGGCGATGGGATAACGGCGCGTGCCTCCATGGCCCTCCGATCTTGATCTCATCCCATGGTTGGTATTCATTGAATTGAAGAGAAAGGCGCCTTTTTATCTGCACCGTGCGATCAACGCGTCCATCCAACAGTTGGCGCCGACTTCCGGATTTCCATCAGCGCCGTTTGCGCTCTGTCGTAGGATGTAGCTTGATCTAATGGCCAAGTTTCTTGCAGAGAATTTGAAAAAAGCCTGTCCCAAAGCCCCACGACTCTGCCACACTCTCTTTCTAGATGTCCATGTCATTTAACGTGTGCCATCGATCGAAACAATCCAACGGCTATGGATGCCTGCGCATGAGAACTCAAAATAGACATATGATTCAAAGAATATTTTATTCCACAAACCACTAGTGGTTTTTTTCTCCTTTAAATCTCATGTATTAAGCTCCTTAATCCCTATAAATTAGGAATCCTTACAAGGCCCATGCAAGGCTCACTTTTTCCCCTAATGATAGCATCACGATTCTCTTGAAGTTCACAAAATCGCGATTCTCTTGAAGTTCACAAAATCGCGATTCTCTTGATTTCATAAAATCGCGATTTTTTCCAAAAGGTCCTATTTGCCTGTTTCGACCCCCAGGAGCCTCATTTGACATAACGTTTTCATCCAAAGTCCATTTTTTGAGCTCTATAGCTCGTTGATTTTTAGATAGGATAATTTGAAGTTGGTGTTGGCAGCAGTCAGGGAACCGAAGGAGCCACAAGACGAAGAGAGTCAGAGCGAAGGGACAGCACAAGCAGACATGGCAGTCAAAGAAGATCTGGCAAGTAGGCCATCTAATTTTTCAGACATCAAGGAGTTGAGCACACAAGAAGAAAGAGCAAGTAGGGAGCTCAAAGAGGTGTATGACAAATCAATAGCGGAAATCCCTACACGAATAGTGATTTTCATCACTAAAAACCATTGTAAATATCATTTTGTATTTTTGTAGCTCCATTTTGTGCAAGCCAAGGAGTCCTTGAGCTTGAGGAGCTTTAGAAGTATCTACCTGCCAATTTTCATATTTTTTAGATCTCGTTTGAGCCCTCTAATAAGCCTTGGAACCTAATTTTTAACTAGGCCGGACACTAGGTCTGAACAGGGCCAAAGCTAGTCAAAAACTATAAAAGGAGCTAGAGAGCTCATTTTTGAGGTTAGCTTGTAAATGAAATGAACTTGTAAGAGCTTTTTGAAAGTAATCTAAGAACTCCATTGCTTCTCGCTCTTTGTCTTGTCGTGTGTGTGCGTGTGTGTGTATGTGTGTGCATGCTTGTGTGCTTCTCACTCACGCACTTGTGCCTCCACTTGCTCGAGGTCTTCATACCATCCTCACGTCTTCCCGGATTGACATTAAAGGAGGTGCTACTCATCACTGAGCTACACCAAATTTTGGGGCCGTTGCCGGGGATCAAGCCTTGAGGACGAGCGTGTGATGGTAAGACGTAGATTGGAGACGTTGGCGTTGTAGGTAATTTCGTTACTTTTCCTATTTTTCTCTTTCTTACCTTACCACCATCATCACCATCTCCCACCTCCATTTCCATCATCGCGGAAATTTCAGTTTTTTGATCATATCACCTTCTCCACCTCATTTCCCTCATTTCACTTGTGAGAGAGAGCGAGAGAGCGAAATTGTGTGTGCTGTTTTTGCATGTTTCTTGAGCTGTCTTGCAGGTACACGCCGCATCATCGTCCCCAGCACTCTGCACAGGTATGGAATTCGAAGTAACTGTCTGTGTGTCGCCGACCTCTCTCAATCGCGACCGACAGAAAAAATGCTCAAATTGCCAAACAAAGTGCAAAACCATGATCTACAGGCCTAGAGCTTCCCAAAAATGTGCTTAGAATTTTGAAACTCCTCAGATTTCTGTCAATCGCGATCGCTTTGTCAATCGCGATCGACAAACCACGATGGACAGACCTGTCAATCGTGATCGACCAGTCAATCGCGATTGACAGCCCACGACGGCTCTGTCAATCGCGACCGATAGAGTCAACGACCGATTGACCACGACCGATGGACCATACGCTGATACCATAGTTGGACCGAGAGATTTAAATCGCAAGATTTAAATCGAGATTTAATCGTTTAAATCGTTTAAATCGTTCAGACCCAAAATAAAAATCGAGGTTTTTATCCACTCAGAGAGATTTTTATTCTTTTCATAAAAACTATAGATATATATAGATATTTGCATGAATAAAGATAATATATGATATATCACATTATTTCACATCATAAATTGTATCAAATGTAAAACATTGATCATGAGGAGGTAGATGCACTATCACTATAAAAATCAAATTTTGTGTGTTGGCAATTGATGTTTTTAAAATCTGTCCATTAAAATAAAAATCGTCCAAGTTGTATAAAAATCGTTGGCAACGATTTAAATCGTTGACAGCCCACGACGGCTCTGTCAATCGCGACCGACACAGTCAACGACTGTTTGACCACGACGGACAGACCCTCGCGACCGACCTGTCAATTGCGATCGACGCATCAATCGCGATCGACAGAGTCAATGACTGTTTGACCACGATTGACTGAATTTTCGGCCACGTGTCAATCGCGACTGACAGCCACGACGGACCTGTCAATCGCGATCGACACGTCGATCGCGACTGACCTGTCAATCGCGACCGACAGACTTTGTGAACACGTTAGAAGGGCAAATTAGGTCAAATTTTTAAGGCAAAAATAATGGTCTAAATTTTGGCAAAGTGTGGGACAAACACAAGGGTGTAGTATTGCATTACGAGGGCATGAACCAAGTAACCCGAGAATTCCTGTTTGCCTGTTAATCTAGTTTAATCCTGTTTTAGCCCCAAAACCCTGAACTGGCATAACTTTCTCATACGAAATCCGTTTGCTGTGATTTTTGTTTTGTTGGAAAGCCCGCGGGGAACAAAATTCAGGGATCTCTAGAGTTGTGTCCAAAAAATCATAGTGCAAATTGGTGAAGTGTTACATGAATGAAAGTGATTGGTTCTGTCTTTTGAGTTTAAGTCTTGAGCTAACAGTGGGCCTTTTACAGATCCTTTGGGAGCATCGAAGGGTACGCAAAGCAAGAGTAAGTGCAGGCTTGGGAACGCGCGTCCTGGGCACACCAGGGCAACAACACAAGGAAAGGAACTCAAGGTTGGAAAACCCGCAACACCCTCTATCAATTTTTAGTTAGGCTAAGTGCGGGTAGTGTTAGAAGTAATTCCAGGCAACGATAGGCACGAGATAAATCAAAGACTATCTAAGAAATCAAGTTCAAGTCAAGAGATAACCTGTGTGTGTGAACGACAACCTTAAAAGGAAAGAACCTAACGTGAAACGACCAAACTAAAGTGCGAAATTAAACTCAAGTATTCCTAACAACGTGATATCAGACAAGAGTATAAACACGATAATCAACATAAAAAGGGGATTAAGTAATTGATACAAAGGACTCAGAAACGTGGTTGTACCTGGGACAAATTGGGTTAATCAGTTAGGCATATGAACCTTAGATCAGGACGACACCTAGTAAGAGATAGACAAAGCCTTAGGTCTTCAGAGGCTAGTGTCAATCATACTGCGAGGTCTTGGGCCCAGCAGTTGAGTCACCACTCGCATTACCCTAGCTCTGATACCAGTGAATCAGAGATGTCTCAAGGCATGGAGAGACCTACAAGAAGTTCAGGAGTGCCTTACTTGCACAGGGTAGAAGGCCCTTACAAAACGCGATTGGAATACCTTAGGACCAACCGATTAGGTGCCAGCATCTATGAGGACGACTTAGGAAGATCTGTGGTACAGATTAAGAATCTTGATCAATCCATTGGACTAGAGCGCCCAGCTGTCAAGTTTGAAAACGGAGCATACTTGGACAAAGAGGGAACCATATACGTAGTCACCAGTCACCCAGATAGGACGGACGAATTTGGAAATGTGATATCAGAAGCGGACTTAGGGGACCTAGAGCAAGGAAACATGGGTACAGAACCTAGAACCCCTCGAGGCAAATCAGTTCTCACGAGGATTATAACACCAGAGTGGATTCCCCAGGATAATAAGAGCATAGATTTGCTCCTCAATCGAGAAACTGACGAAGCCTTTTGGAGGTATAAATCTGATCAGCCAACTGATATAGGAACAATCATGATCTATGAGTTTAAGGATCCTGATAGCCCAGGCAGAGTGACCTACTTAGATCACGCTTCGGAGAGGATCTTTGTGGTGACAGAAAATGATAGGCATGCTTACACTTGGAAGGGTGAATTCATTTTCCCCCAACCAAGATCGAATGTATCCTATGGTCACCCTGGAGCTAGAACATCCCAAGCTCATGGAATGCAAAGAGACAGAAGTAGAGATAGACCAGAAGTAAGCTTTGCCAATCCAGTGGGTAGAGAAAGAACGAGGACGGAAACAAATAGAGTAGAGCCTGAGGTACTTAGAGCTCACAGGAATCAAAGAAATGCGGATGAGTTCCCTCTACCACGACCTAGAGAGCACACAAGGACCTTGAGACCAACGCAGCTAGTTAAGTCCATGAAGAACTACTTCGATGGCACTGGAGATCCATACGATCATGTGGCTGAGTTTAGACAAGTCCTGAGAGCTGAACAAGTGGAGGATCTATTCACGCAATACAATGCCTTTGGTCTAACCCTTAGGAACACTGCCCTGACATGGTTTCAACCACTAAACAAGAGACAGTTCAGGAGCATAGACCAACTCCTGGAGGCTTTCATTATTGAATTCTCTAAGAGTGGCATAAGACACAATACCTCCTCATTGATTCACAGCTTCAAGCAAACCCCTCAAGAGACCGTGAGACTTGCAGGAAGGAGATTTAGGCAATATCTTGAAAGATGCCCTGTCCCTGAGCTACCCACACCAGCTAAGCAAGTGGCTTTATTCTTGGATGTATTTCTAAGTACCAAATTAAGATCATACGTGTACTTGAAAGACCCTAGGACCATAGAAGAGTGTGTACGCATGTGCATTGACATCGAGGATAACCTAGGGGAGGAGTTAGAGCTTTCCAAGATATACAAAGATTCGGATAGTGCCTCTAACCTCTCTTCCACGCAATCCACATCGATTGAGGAACTTGCAGAGAAAGTTGCTCAAAAACTAGGTGTCTCTAGTAAACAAATCCCAAGGTTCGCCCCTATAAAAAGATGTTATACTTGTGGAGGCGACCATATGGCGAATGTCTGTCCCATTATGGCTCAACCCCAAGTTAATCCTAGTAGCCAGTACTGCACCATAGAACGAAGGTACACCAATCACACCGTGCAAGACTGCCCATACAATAAGCAAGCGTGTTAGGCAACCCTACCCTCAGCCATACCCTCAGCAGGGAAGATACCAGAACCCGTACCCTCCACAGCCACATGGCAGGACACAAAAACCTTATCAGCAACCATACCAAAACCACCAAAGGCCTCAACCGGTGTTAGCACAACAACCCCCTGCCCCAGCTAATGTGATCCCAGTAAAATATGCAGCAGCAGAAGAAAACCTGAATAGAGCTATAGTCCCTGTAACCCCACTGCTTTCCGAAAGTGACCCCAGTGACCATAGTTTTGACTCTACACATGTCGATAGTCCCCATGCTTACTACATGCAATCTCCTGAACATGGTGAGTCCTACTACAGTGAGGAACCGAGTGAACCTAGTTGGGAGTCAGATTACACAAACGTCATGTATACGAACCCCAATCCTAAGCCTCAACCTAGGCAGGTAAGAACCCCATTCCCTAGAGGACCATGCTACAGATGTCAAGGAGATCACCTCATTCGTGATTGTCCCTTGCCTCCACCTACACAACCCCAGTCAGTAACAATTCAGGGCTTTTGCCAAGAATGTGGAAAGGAGCATCTTTTACGAGATTGCCCTAAGAATCCTAATAATATGCCAAAAATCACTCCTATTAACGTTATTGGGTTGGTGGTAGATTCCACAGGAAGTGTGACATCCACCGCACCAGTACAGGTAGTGACTAGAGCTCAGGCATTGCAGTAGAACCAAGGGGTAAACTAGGATAAGAACCCAGAGGCTAGTGAAACCGAGAGCGTGACAAAGAAAAGGACTAGAGCATGGAAAGATAGTCGGGAAAGAATGAAAAGACAATGGGCTAAAAAGATGAGTGAACTTGAGGAAAGCATAAGAGAAACCAAAGCCAGGATAACTGAACTCACATCTCAAACTCCTTCTCACACTACCCCACCACCACCATTCCCATCTCCATCCGACCCGCCACCTTCCAACCCACCTCATACGATTCCACCACCCCCTAGAGTAGGATCAGTATTAGCTGATCCCACTCCTGAGGACATAGACATGATGCTTAAAGCATATCAGGCCAAAATCCAAGAAGGGCCAAATGTCACGGATCATGACAAGTGTTACCCTAGAGCTGACCTAGAGATAGAAAGAACCAAGCTTTGCGCGAAAATGGTCGCATTGGCTCAGACTATGTTTGAAGCCAGTCGCCTTTTCAATTACTTGGGCTCAGCCAAGATGCAATTACACTTGGATGGACTTCTAGAGAAGTTAGAGGGCATAATTGCAAGATCTGCCAAGGAAGAAAAAAATCAAGAAAGAGATAAAGCAAGCAAAAACATGACCCATCCCCCATCGGAAGCTTATGTGCCCAATTCCACTAAACTAGACAACCCCCCTTCCCTAGGAAGAATAGAGAATCTAATGGCACAATCACAAAAGGAACTCGCCCCTCAACACCATGACAAGGCTAGTGCAAGAGCAGGTCTTCCTACCCAGAAAGCCTATGTGCCTGAGGTCTATGTGCCTAACTCTACGGAGCCAGACACATCATCTTCTATGAATCGGTTCACACCAAAATTCCTACGCGAGATTCAAGAAGACAAATGGGCTAAAGAAAGTGAAGTCCCTCCTCCCATTGAACTTATGGATGATGCACATGACCAATTCCCACAAGACATCCCATCCATTTATGGAGAACAGGAGAGTGCCCAATCTCAAGAAAGATTAGACTTCGAGTCTAATTCTTTACAAGAACTACCCCATTTCACAGGCCCATGGGAAGCAAAGTCCACCTATATGAGAGCACCTACAGTCATGGTAAGAAACGAAGATTCAGTCTTACCTAGGAACACAGAGGTAGTGAAAAACACTAAAGTGCAGTGCAATCTCAAGTTAGAAGAGCTACTCAAGGTTAGACCTGAATTATGGAAACATGTCGCCAAACAAGTACCAGAGATAGCAAAACCTCGTTCCCAGGTAGGATCACATAGAACAGTGCCAGAGATACCCTTGGATAAGATAGGAGATATGTGTGAAGGTGAAGAAGGGAACACCTATCTTCCCATTACCTACTAGGAGTACACCACCAAGGCGATTTTGGACTCAGGTGCAGGAGTTGCAATTGCCACCACTTCCCTATGGAAGCGTTGGGGCAAGCCAGCACTCAGGCCAACGAGAATGAAACTGCAGATGGCCGATGGTCATATTGAGAGACCCTTAGGATTGCTAGAAGGAATAACTCTCACCACCTGTGGTGTCGAGTTTGAGCACACATTTGCCATATGTGACTTCAACAAAAATCATGCCTATGAGATGATCTTGGGACGACCTTTTATGCGACAGTTGCAAGTGGTACAGGATTGGGGAACCAATTCTTTGTACCTGCAGCACTTAGGTGTTACGACCAAAGTCAATCTTAAAGATTACTCTCATAGAGATGTCCCTCCTATCCAATGGAATCCCATCCATAGATCCAAAGATGATACAAAATTTGTGAATTCCATAGGATCAGGATCCTCGTGGATGCATGAAGACACCCACTTATGGATGTGCAAAGTAGCAGTAGAGGAAGAGAAGAGAGAAAAGGCCAGAGAAATAGGTGCAAACGAAACACATAGACCCATTCAAGACCCAGCCTATGCACCTGTAGTCTTCCCTGACGAAGAATTTGAACCTCACGGCTGGGCAGAAATTTTAGCAACCATGGATGTAGCCATCAATGAGGAACAATGGACACCTCACTGTGATGAGGATGGCTATGACATTTCAGTCTTCTCCATAGAGCCAATCATGGGAGAGGCAGTTCTAGAAAAATGCGAACCTAGCCCTGATGCATTTGAGGATGCAAGTGACTTCGATCTAGAGTCAATCATTATGGACCCACCATTTGCATCAGATGAAGAATACTTCCATGAAGTAGAATTTCAACCCCAGAGGCATGGAGAGCTTACAAATGATGTAAGATTAGCCACACATGTGACTCCGAAGGAAGAAGGGAAGAAACGAAAGAAGAGAGAAGTCTCACCAGAAGAGGAAGAATCTTTGTTTGAGGTCCCAAAAAATTTTAAGAAGTATGAGATAGACGACAGGAGAGTCATGATCAGAATGCCGAAACGAGAGGCACAATCAGGAGAGGCCTATGATAACAAAGAAACCACCAAGAAAATAGTAGAGGCCCTAGAAGAAGGACAGGAGAGATGCACGTACATAGGCCATGACCTAACAGAGGAAGAAGAGCATGCGTTAACAGCCTTGCTAAGAGAATACAGAGATGTATTCGCTTGGAGTTACAAGGATTTGAAAGGTGTTGACCCTGATATATGCTCACACACTATCCCCATGACCTCAAATGCTAAACCCTCTAAGCAAAAGCCCTATACATATAACGATAATTACGCTGCCAAGATTAAGGAGGAGATAGATAGACTGGTTGAAGCTGGATTTATCTATGAAATTGAGCATACTGAGTGGGTATCCCCCATCGTAGTGGTGCCCAAGAAGAATGGCAAGCTGCGTGTATGCATTAACTTGAAGAAGGTCAATGCAGCCACAATTCGAGATAACTATCCACTTCCCATCACAGAACATCTCTTAGAAAGAGTAGCAGGCAAGGAAGTGTACAGCTTCCTTGATGGATTTTCGGGCTACAATCAAGTAGCCATAGCTCCAGAAGATCAGCATAAAACAGCTTTTGCCACAGAGTGGGGTATATTTGCCTTTCGTGTAATGCCATTTGGGCTTACCAATGCACCAGCTACCTTCCAGAGGCTGATGTGCCATGTATTTAAAGAGTTCCTCAGGAAGAACTTAGGAGTCTATGTTGATGATCTTTGTGCTCATTCCAACATTAGGCAAACCCATATTCCTGAACTCAGACAAATCTTTGACAAATGTAGAGAATATCAAGTCTGCCTGAACCCAGAAAAGTGCGTTTTTATGGTCAGGCAAGGCAAGATTCTCGGACACATAGTGTCAAAGAATGGCATATCTACTGACGAAGAGAAAGTGAGAGCTATAGCAGAGCTACCTAGGCCAAGGAATGTCAAGGAAGTACAAGCTTTCATGGGACATTGTGGTTACTACCGCCGGTTCATTCACATGTATGCTGTCATTGCAAAGCCCATGTACGGACTTCTGACAAACTTTGAGTGGACTGAGGAATGTGAGAATTCCTTCAATGAGCTTAAACAGCGATTATGTTTAGCACCAATCTTAACCACACCAGATTGGAACAAGCCATTCCATGTTCACGTGGATGCATCCAATTATGCTATTGGATGTGTACTCGCACAACCTACGGGTGAAGGTAATATGGATCTTCCAATTGCCTACGCTAGTAGACAATTGAATGCAGTTGAACGAAATTACACCACTACGGAGAGAGAAGGCTTAGGCATGGTATATGTAGTTAAGAAATTTAGACACTATTTGCTTGCAAACAAGTTTAAATTTTTTACTGACCATCAAGCATTGTTATATCTCGTAAACAAGCCATGCAATACAGGAAGATTAGTAAGATGGTTTCTCTTGCTAATGGAATACGATTTTGAGGTCGTGGTGAGAAAAGGGAGGACTCATTTGAGAGCAGATCATCTCTCTAGGCTCACATCTGGAGAAGCCCCACAAGGAGTATCAGATGACCTTCCTGATGCTTACTTGTTTAATTTGGAAGTGGTGCCGCAGTGGGCTAAGCCATTGGTGCCAATATTGACATACGGGCCTAACCATCCAGTAGTAAACACACAGAATAGAGAGGTTGTGAAAGCCCAAAAGTACCACATCATGGCAGGAAGCATGTACAAGCACACAGATCAAGGAATCTTGGCTTGTTGTGTGGAAGAGGACGATTACAATAAATGGTTGCATTTAGCACATGTAGGTGCGTTAGAGCAACACTACTCAAAGCAACGGACCTTACAGACACTAAGGAGACTCGGAGTACATTGGCCAACTATGGAAGCTGATGTCCAAAGGTTGTGCAAGGAATGCCCAATCTGCTGCACTAAACCACCTGTGGAACATGCCACTCTTTATCAAGTGTCCATAGTGCCAGATTGGAGTGAACCACTAGTATCCTTCCTGAGGACGAAAACATTCCCTCCAGACATGACTCTGGCTAGGAAAAGGAGTTTAGAACAAGAAGCCCACGATTACTCACTCATTGGTGATAATCTATATAAGCGTGGTAAAGATGGGTACCTAAGGCTATGTGTCCATGAAAGTGAATATCTCAAGATCTTGGAAACTGCTCACCAAGGTGTATCAGGAGGACACTTTGGACCAGATCGGGTGATCAAGGCAATACTATTTGCGGGCTTCTGGTGGCCAACCCTTCACATGGATGCACATACCTATGTGAAACGATGTGATGTCTGTCAGAGAACTCAGTATCCTATACATAAAGATGAGATGCCACTGAAACCTATGATGGGTGGACGTGCATTCTCTAAGTGGGTAATAGACTTTGTAGGTCCTATTAATCCCCCAGCTAAGGGTTCCCATGCAGAATATATCATTGTTGCAACAGACTATCTAACTAAGTGGGTAGAGGTAAAAGCCACAACGAAGAACGATGCTCAAACAACTGCTAAATTCTTGTTTGAAAATGTATTCACAAGATATGGGCTACCTATAGAGCTAGTTAGTGATAGAGGCACTCACTTCTTGAATGAAGTTATTGAAAATCTGCTCCAAGAATTCTTGGTAGTTCATAAGAAATTCGCCCCCTATCACCCTCAAGCAAATGGCCAGGCTAAGAGCACCAACAAGATCTTATGCAATGTACTGACGAAATTAGTGAACAATAAACGCTCTGATTGGGATAAACAGCTACACCATGCTGTTTGGGCATACCGAGTTGCCTACAAAACGGTACTCCAAGCCACTCCCTTTCAAATGGTGTTTGGTCAAAATGCTGTGCTACCTTTAGACTTTTTGATACCTACATTGAAAGTGGCACAAGAGCATGAATGGACGGGTCATGAACTCTCCTCTAGACTTTTTGACCTTGAACGATTAGGAGAAACAAGACTGAGAGCAGCTGCAGGGATATATGCAGCTAAGAAGAGACAGAAGGCATACTTTGATGCCCATGTGAAGGATAAGGGCTTGAAAGCAGGAGATCTAGTTTTAGTCTACACATTGAAACAACATGCAAGGAAGCTAGAAAAGAGAGGCTACGGACCTATGATCATCAATAGGATCTCCACGAGTGGAGCAGTACAACTAGCCACTTTAGAGGGTGATGTTCTCCCAAACTATATTAGCGGATGCAGAGTCAAGTTGTATCAGGAACCCCTCACGGAGGAAATGCTAAGTCGACTCAATACTGCTAAGAAACGCAAAGAGGAAGAAAAGCGAATTCGAGAAGAAGCTCAAGCAGAAGCCCTAGAGCGCATATGGAGAATGAAGAAGACAAGGTAGAGAGCACCCTTGGCAAGATGCATATGCAGATCAAGGATATGACGTGGCTATGTGTGAAGTTTCAGGTGTTAGCTCACATAGGATAACTGACCGACGTCCTTTCATAACCGTAGATATAGGACAAGGAAAGAGTGCAAGAATGGTAAGAGCCTTGATTGACTCAGGTGCAGCCACTAGTGCTGTTAAATTGTCTTACTCTCAAGAGTTGCAATTAACTGTCAATCCTGTGGAAGCATATCTCATAGGATTGGGAGGCGTGGAAACCCCTTGCATGGGCGAGGTGGAACTTCCCCTCTATATTCATGACGAGGCAATGACAATTAAAGTACTAGTATGTCAAGATGAGGACCTCACGGAACCCCTTATCTTGGGTCAAGACTGGATCTATGACCAAGCAGTCAACTTAAACCTAAGAAGTGGACTTCTTCAGGTATGGGTGAATCAGACTAGAATTACAATTGAGTTAAATAATGGAGCACTCAAGGAACTAGAAAAGACACGGACTCCTGGTCCCTCCAGGGGTACACATGAAGTTCACCATGCTGTTCTTGTCCAAGGCTATGTGATGCAGAAGAATGAAGATCTCAAAAAAGGAGTCAGAACCACAATGGAACTCCCTTCTTTTCCAAAGGCCAGAAGGAGGCAGCAACTAAGGGCAGATCAATCACTGAAGACTCTCCAGGCGAGAGACCAAAAGAACGCGCGAAGCAGAAGAACTCAGCCGATGAAACAAATGTGGGTGCGGAAAGACGAGCTGCCGGCCGTAACTAAGTCGCAACAACGGTCTCAACTTCCTATTAGTAATCAACAACTTGATGCTAATATGAGGACTCCTAAAACCTCTGTTGAGAAAGTAAAATCCATTTGGGTACCCAAGAAGTCGATGAAGGCCAACCCACAATCAAGACAAATTTGGGTGCCTAAGGCTTGCTTGCGGGCTCAACTAACCCCACACAATTCACATCATACACGACAGGGTTCACGCGCTCAAGCAGCCGCCACGCACTCTTGTCTGATACACTCGAACACACTGCCGCCTAGAAGCACGCATAGACTCACTCGTAAATGGGTCCCAATGACACAACAACTCCCAGTAGAATTACCCATGCAACCCTCCCGAATCCCCACAAAACCAAGACCAAAAGCCATCCATGGTGTTTGGCAGCCTAAGACTTGTAATAAAACCCCCGACCCCAATCTGTGAATTCATCTCCACTTACTAACTGCATTAGTCAGACAGTGCATCTTTCCATCTAGCTCCTAGGACTATCCAGGCATTAACTACACACACTGTCATCGTGCACTTACTAACCACTGACTCATCATCTACCTCATGTTAATGTTGTAACGGGGACAACAACGGGTTTATTCTGTCCATTACAATGTTAACACATGGTTCTATATTCTCACAGAACCAACAAGCAAGCAGTGCCATGGCGGAAGTCGGAGGTTCCAGTTCTCACGCCGGATCCAGCGCACAGATTGTGGATATAGAAACACTCCTCCTCGAACCACATCTCACCGAAAGGCCGCAAGAACTTCAAGCTGTGCATGTACTCCCAATTCAGGATCCTCCCCAGGGGCACACCTCTCAAGTGGGCAAACACGCTCATTGGTTCAGTGATGTTGCAGGACCATTGGGTGATGGAACCTATTTTTGGGAAGCTGAATTGGAATTTAATGGTAAATGGGGACGCTACCATTTTTTCACGCGCGAGTTTGAGAGCTATCAGAATGCCGAAGTAATGCGTTCAATATGGACCAAAGCTAGCTTGGACAGTTATTTTAGGGCCCACTTACCGAAGCCAGATTTCTTACGTTGTTCTTATCTTATCAGTACCATCACTCCTAGCAGGGCCAAGGGAGGCGACAGTACCTTTGTGTTACCCTCACTATTACTGGGCCACGAACTTAAAAGATTCAAACTGACCCTCAATCTGGTACGAGAAGCATTGGGCATGTATGATATGCACATTCCTACTGAAAAGGAAACAATGGTTCCAGGCAGAATGAAACATAAAGATCTCAATAAGCTGAAGGATATGGTAGCAATGACACCGACCATCGCTCTTCACCTACGGACCATCATGCAGCATTTTGCTTTCCCCACCCAGGAAAGATTCACCATGCCCCCAAAGAAGATATGGTTTAGCTTGTATTTGGCAGAGACAGAAAGCCTCCCTATCAACGTACAACATTGGATCATAGATCAGATTCACCTAGCCCATCAACGGTGGAACAAGAAGCAGAAAAATGTGCTTCACGGATGTTGTGCTCTAACCAAGATAATCTATCAATGTCTTGCCTATGACGTGCCTATTCAGCGGGCACTCGTATGGTCCCGAGCCCAGGAATTCCAGAGAAGGCTATCCGCAGCAGGTCCTCCATCAAAGAAGATGAGAGGGGGAGTCCAATTAACTTGCGCTCAACCAAGGGGAGCCACCACTACACCAGAAATTACCCCTCCCTAGACACGACGCATTAGACCATTCACCATTCGGCTACCAAGACCAAGTACAGAGGGACCCAATCTAGTGTTTCCACCCGTCCCATCGGACTTGGAATTTCCACAGGGCTTTACTCTTAATGATCTGACTGATGAAGAAGTGGCTAGACTAATCTACGACTCTAATCTCGAAACGGAAACAGAGCGAGCTCAGGAACCACAACCCCATACAACAACGTCAGCCCCCACCCGACCACAAGTGGTAGAAGTCGACGTAGATGAACAAGAGACCGAACAAGAGGAAGAAGCCTACGAAGAACAAGAGTATGATGAACTTTCAGAGTTAGCAAGTGCCCTTGTGTATTCGGCACAAATAAAAAGACTATATCGAACCATGCAGCTAGTTCAAGAACATCATAAAATGTCACTGAAGCAGGCAAGAAACTCATGAACCAATTGCTGGCGGAGGAAGGCGTGGATGACATGTTCATCGAGTCCATAAACCTACACGCCGATGCAGTAGGATTGGATGAGGCCATTCATGAGGCAATGGCCTACATTCACCGATTTGAGAAAAGAGTTCCCGCCCGTCCCATGAGGTCCGGGAAACAAATTCATGTCAACGTATCAGCATCAGGAGAGACAACGCAAGCAGACGAACATCAGGAAGCACCACTGTCACCACCCTCCCCACCTCTCACTACACAACTCACTCCACCACATGACACTATCACCACCACAATCGTCATGGGAATTCCACTCTCTCCGGGAATCCAATTCGGGGGAGTCACCATGCCCACTTTCACCACTCTCTTCACTAACGTCACATCCACCCCACCCACGATCCCCATCTACATGGTCACTCAAACATTTGACACTATGGAAACATCTCCTGCCACTGCACCGCTCCCTCCCCCCATGCCACCTCCATCTCCCATACCCCCTCCACCCACATCTCCACTTGCATCCACATCATTCACAACTCCCTTTCCCGCCCCCATTCCCCCTGCATCTTCACCCCTCCCTGCATCATTTAATGTAAATAGTATATTTCTAGCATTAAATCAATGTGTATATCAGCTTCAGAATGAGTACAGAGCTCTGGACGGCCGGTATCAACAACTGACAACAAATCACTAGAACTTACAAAGGCAATTTAAAATTCTTGAAGAGGAAAATGCAGATGTAAATCAACGTTATACAACGCTTGAGCAGGCTCACCAAACACTACTAGAGGCACCCCAACCATCGAAAGAATCAGGCATCAAACAATTAGAAGCCTTGCTCGAAGTATACCAGGCCGATAACCTACGAGTCAGACGTAACTTGGCGCTACTCAGGAAACATATGGCCACAGCACTTGAAGAGAACAAGAGACTGCAGAAACAAAATGAAGAGAATCTGGAAGCGGCAATGGAAGGCTCTCCCCACGAGATAGATCCAGAGCAGTTCAAAGCAGTTCCCTCGGAGACGATGAAAACCATTTTGGAAAGCTATGCAGATCTTCTGGAAGCCATGATGACTTGGAAATAGAACGTGACACACTACTGAGCAGACTTAAGGAACAGGAAGAACAACCGAAGAGTGTCCCATCAACCTCTACCTCAGACGAGGTAAAGGCCTTAACTGAGCAGGTGGCAGAATTACAAAAGAGGTTACTGACATACGAGAGACAGCCCTCTCCAGTAGTAGAAGCAGAGCCAGAAGAGTTGGTCCCTATTGAGGTAGATGATTCGTACGAAGAACCGTATATTCCTATGCCGATGCCAGGAGGGCAACGAACCTCAGAAGGACTAGACACCTTGGAAGTGGAAGCACCCGAGTGGCTTCAGACACTGGAAAGGACAGCGAACACCCACGAAGAACGGGTGGCCATTCAAATCCAATCACTAGCGAACCTAGAAGAAACTGTCATAAAGTCAGAATATTTCAGAAGCATGTCTCATCATAGATGGATCGGCACCAATAATGACCAATATGTGCCATACTGCATACTTTTGGCCGATTACAACGCCGAGATTCAACGACGATGCGGCAAGCCTCCCCCATTTGCTACACAATTTGGTCCAGATGATATACCGGAAAGTGCTAAGCGTGGGTCCATCCATCAACCCACCTGGAGGATCAGGCTGTTGGAAACATATCCTGAAATGGTCCGAGCCTGGAATAATATGCCATTGTTTATTAAACATAATCCTTGTTACGTTCCAGTTCTTCGAAGACGCACCTGGCCTGAATTCACTATTGCCGTCAGAGACATCAAAGCCTGCGCAAAATGGTTAAATTACGTTTATCTAGCACCTCCACGAGGACCCCCCACGGTGAACTACATGATTTCTACAATCCGCCACTGGAGCATTCGGCTACGCAATAATCCCGATGTGATGGCCCAGATGTGTATGAAAATATTTGAATTAATGCTGATCACTTTCAGGACGTTTAAGAACATTAAGGACCCCCACTTCTCAGGAGCACGCTTCGTGACAGGGAACCAGGATCTAGTGTACGATATGAGTACCACCCCATCAATTGAAGTAATATATGCTTGGCACGCCAGAATCAAGTACCTCCCAGCCTGCTTTAAACAAACATTTGAGGAGATGTTCATCACAGGATTCTGGGAATATCACTCTGAAATCTTTATACCCAGACCATCACATCTCCTCCAATTATTTACTGTGGAGAGAACTATTCACTCAGAACAATTGAGGGTGCCTCATCCAGATGTTCCCGGACCTGTGAATTGGGATGATTTGCTCACAGATCTAGCACGCGGCTTACGACTTGAAGAACACCACCTAGCCTCCGATGTTGTCCAATATTATGTTCAAAAATCCTCTAGACAAGGGTCTGTCAGGGGCGACAGACGCGAGAGTGGGGGGGGTGTTGGCAGCAGTCAGGGAACCGAAGGAGCCACAAGACGAAGAGAGTCAGAGCAAAGGGACAGCACAAGCAGACATGGCAGTCAAAGAAGATCTGGCAAGTAGGCCATCTAATTTTTCAGACATCAAGGATTTGAGCACACAAGAAGAAAGAGCAAGTAGGGAGCTCAAAGAGGTGTATGACAAATCAATAGCGGAAATCCCTACACGAATAGTGATTTTCATCACTAAAAACCATTGTAAATATCATTTCGTATTTTTGTAGCTCCATTTTGTGCAAGCCAAGGAGTCCTTGAGCTTGAGGAGCTTTAGAAGTATCTACCTGCCAATTTTCATATTTTTTAGATCTCGTTTGAGCCCTCTAATACGCCCTGGAACCTAATTTTTAACTAGGCTGGACACTAGGTCTGAACAGGGCCAAAGCTAGTCAAAAACTATAAAAGGAGCTAGAGAGCTCATTTTTGAGGTTAGCTTGTAAATGAAATGAACTTTTAAGAGCTTTTTGAAAGTAATCTAAGAACTCCATTGCTTCTCGCTCTTTGTCTTGCCGTGTGTGTGCGTGTGTGTGTATGTGTGTGCATGCTTGTGTGCTTCTCACTCACGCACTTGTGCCTCCACTTGCTAGAGGTCTTCATACCATCCTCACGTCTTCCCGGATTGACATTAAAGGAGGTGCTACTCATCACTGAGCTACAGTTGGGCTTCAAGTGGGACTAGGAAACCAAGGGGGCTCCAAAGGATTTTTGAACC
This sequence comes from Ceratopteris richardii, assembly GCA_020310875.1. Taxonomy (NCBI): domain Eukaryota; kingdom Viridiplantae; phylum Streptophyta; class Polypodiopsida; order Polypodiales; family Pteridaceae; genus Ceratopteris; species Ceratopteris richardii. The sequence continues at coordinate 77,286,202 of CM035429.1, forward strand.
ATACCAAGGGGAAATTTTGGACTCTTAGCCAAAGCTTATGAACCTGAGATCTATTAGACACCTAGGCAAGGATAGACAAAGCATTAGATCTTCTCAGTCTAGTGTCAAACATACTGCTAAGTCTTGGGCACAACAACTAAGTGGTTGTCCTTACGTACTAAGCTCTAACACAAGTGACTCTGAAATGTCTTTTAGCATGGGGATACCAGCAGGTGGCTCAAGAACTGCCCATCTACAAACACCAGAAGGTCCCTATAAGACACAATTGGAATATTTTTGGACCAACCGACTAGGTGCTCGCATCTATGAGGATGGCCTGAGGCGATCAGTGGTCCAACTCAAAAATGGAGATCAAACCTTTGGACTTGAACACCCGGTGGTCAAGTTCGAAGAGGGTTCATACATTGATAAGGAAGGAACCATGTATGTGGTCACCAACCTACCAGATAGGACCGATGAGTTTGGAAATGTCATTCATGAGAATGAGATAGGAGACCTAGAACAAGGAAATGTAGGACAAGGACCCCAGACTCCTAGAGGTAAGTCAGTTCTGACCAGAGTGATCACACAAGATTGGATCCCTCAAGACAACAAAAGCATAGAACTATTCTTGAATAGAGAAATAGAGGAAGCCTTTTGGAGATTCAAGCCAGATCAACCTAGCCAACTGGGCATAGTCGTCATCTATGAATTCAAAGATCCTAAGATATCAGGCAAAGCTGTGTACCTGGATAACACATCAGAGAAGATATTCTTGGTAACAGAACATGATAGACATGCATATACTTGGAAGAGTGAATTGATTTTCCCTCCACCAAGATCCAATGTTTCCTAGGGCCTCCAAGGAGTACGATCATCCCAATCTCATGAAGCCTAGAGAGAAAGAAATAGAGAGAGGCCTGAGGTAAGTTTTGCACACCCTGTGGGCAGGAATAGATCAGGAGTTGAAAATGAAAGACCTGAAAGAGAGATACATCAAGCATAGAGGCAACAAAGAGATGAACAAGATTTTCCATTGCTTAGACCCCGAGAGCACACAAGAACCCTTAGACCCACTCAAGTGATCAAGGCAATGAAAAATTATTTTGACGGGACAGGAGATCCTTATGATCATGTGGCCGAGTTCAAACAAGTGTTAAGAGCTGAACAGGTTGAGGATTTGTTCACCTAGTACGAGGCATTTGGTTTGACTCTTAAGGGCACTGCCTTAGCTTGGTTTCAACCACTGAGTAGTCGCAACTTTCACGATATAGGTCAGCTGCTAGATGAATTCATTGTAGAATTTTCCAAGAGTGGTATCAGGCATAACACATCATCTTTGATCCACAGTTTCAAGAAGATACCCCAAGAAATAGTGCGACTAGCAGGTAGAAGGTTTAGACAATACCTTGAAAGATGCCCTACTCCAGAGTTACCCACACGAGCCAAACAAGTGGCTTTGTTCTTAGATGGCTTACTGAGCACAAAGTTGAGATCATATGTGCACTTGAAAGAGCCCAGATCCATAGAAGAGTGTGTGCGGATATGCACTGACATAGAAGATAACTTGGGTGAGGAGTTAGGATTGTCCAAACTCTATAAGGATTCTGATAGTTCTACTAGTCATACTTCAAAAATCTCCACGGAAATAGATGAGATAGCTGAGCAAGTTGCCAAGAAACTAGGTGTACAATATAGACAAACACAAAGAGTCACCTCATTGAACCGATGTTATACCTGCGGAGGGGACCACATGGCTAACGTATGCCCAATGCAAAACCAAAACATTAGAGAAAGGAATGCTCCATATTGCACTATTGAGAGAAAATACACGAATCACACAGCTCAAGATTGTCCCTACAATAGGCAGGCTGTTAGACAAACTTATCAGCAACCTTACCAACAAGGTAGGTATCAGAACCAATACCAACAGCCATATTATCGACCACAACAGCAATATTAGGTATAATATAGGCCACAAACAGTATTGGGAAACCAACCACCAGCTCCTGCCAACGTGATTCCAGTCAAGTATGTTGTGGGAGAGGAAAATCCAAATAGAGCTTTGGTGCCACTGACCCCACTGATCTCAGAGAATGACTCTCATGCTCATAGTTCAGACTACTCCCATGAAGGTAGTCCACATGCTTATTACACAAAGTCACCTGAACATAGTGAGATTTACTCGTATCAATATGAGGCACCACCTATGGAGCAAAATTGGGAGCCAGAATACTCCAATGTCATGTACACAAATCCTAACCCTAGGCCCCAATTGAGACAAATGAGACCACAAGCCCCTAGAGGATCTTCTTTCAGATGTCAAGATGACCATTTCATTCGTGACTGTCCCCACCCACCATCTCCGAGTCAAGGTCAGGTTATCAGAATACAAGATTTTTGTCCTGAATGTGGAAAAGACCATCTTCCTAGAGATTGTCCAAGAAACCCCTCCAGTGCACCCAAGATTACACCCATTAATGTGGTAGCCTTAGTGGTGGATTCAAGTGCTAGTAGCAGCAATGTGTCACTCGTACAGGTAGTTACTAGGGCACAAGCATTAAAACAAGATAAACCAGCAGAGCAATCGGAGTCAAGTGAATCAAGAGAGCCTAGTAAGAGGAAAACAAGAACATGGAAAGATACCAGAGAAAAGGCCAATCACAAGTGGAATAAAAAGTTATCGGAACTAGAAGAAGTGAAAACAAAAATAGAAGACATTGCATCTCAAAGCCCCTCGCATGCCAAAACTCCATCCACTCCACCTCATCCCACCCCACCACCCATTGTAAATAGACCGCAACCAGGTTCTGTTCTGGCAGACCCAACCCTAGAAGGTTTGGACATGATGTTCAAGGCCTACCAGGCTCGACTTCAAGAAGGGCCTACAGCTGCAAACCTAGACAAGAGTTACCCTAGAGCGGACTTAGAGATTGAACAGATGAAAATGTGCATGAAAATGGTAGAACAAGCTCAAGCTATACTGGAGACTAGTCAAAAGTTCAATCAGACAAACTCTGTCAAACCGGATTTGCATTTCCAGGGCTTACGAGAAAGATTAGAGCAATTGGTAAACAAACCACAAGTTTCTTTACCTCCACAGGCTCAACCAGTTATTGAGAAAAGAAGCTCACCACCAATGGGAGCTTATGTTCCTAATTCCACAGATGCTGGAATACCTCCTTCAATTAAGGAGCACTCTCAAGAGTTCTTGCGGGAAATACAAGAGGAGAAATGGGCCAAGGAGAACATTAATTTCCCTCCTATTCGTGAGATTGATGACCTTCATGATCAATTTCCCCAAGACATTCCATCTATTTACGGAGATGAAGCAGAACAACAAGAAGACAAAAGATTAGATTTTGAATCTAATACCTTAGAAGAACTGCCTCAATTTCCAGGCCCATGGGAATCTGAATCTCTTCAGATCAGAGCTCCCACAATACTGGTTAGACATGAAGACTCAGTGGTCCCAAGGAACACTGATGTCGTGAAGAACACTAAGGTTCAATGTCATCTCACTGTAGAAGAGTTGCTGAAAGCAAAACCCGAGCTATGGAATCATGTGAAGGATCAGGTCCCAGAACTTGATTCCAATATGCCAAAAACAGGCTCTAAGAAAAAAGTTCCAGAGATACCTCTCGATAAAATAGGAGACATGTGTGAGGGTGAAGAAGGTAATACTTATCTTCCAATCACCTACCAAGGTTACACAACCAAAGCAATCATAGATTCAGGTGCGGGTGTTGCTATTGCGACCACCTCTTTGTGGAAGCAATGGGGAAAACCCACATTAAGACCAACTAGAATGAAGCTTCAAATGGCTGACGGCCATTTTGAAAGACCTCTAGGATTGCTCGAAGGGATAACTCTAACCACTTGTGGTGTAGAGTTTGAGCACACATTTGCTATATGTGACTTTGAGAAAAATAATGTTTACGAGATGATCCTAGGAAGACCCTTCCTATGACAATCGCAAATAGTATAGGATTGGGGAACCAACTCCTTGTACTTGCAACACTTAGGGGTCACCACCAAGGTCAATTTGAAGGATTACTCCTTCAGAGATGTACTACCCCTACAGTGGAATCCTATCCACAAAGCGAAAGAAGATTCTATCTCTGTGCAGTATGAAAGTTCACCGTCCATCATGGTTGCATGAAGATACTAATTTGTGGATGTGCAAGGTCGCAGAGGTAGAGGAAAAACGTTTAAAGGCAAGAGAAGAAGGAACTTTGCCAAGAGATAGACCAATTAAAGACCCAGCCTATACACCGATGATCTTTCCAGATGAGGAATTTGAGCCACATGGTTGGGCAGAAATCTTAGCTACCATGGATATTGCAGTCAATGAAGAACAATGGACACCTCATTGTGATGAGGAGGGTTATGATATTTCAGCGTTCATTGTGAAGAGAGATGGTGGATGCAATCCAAAGATGAGTAGATGCTGCTACAACCAGCTTCACACCAGCCAACTGAGACTTCAGAGTTGATTAGTAGACCCTTTGAGATTCCTAAATCCACCAAAATATCAGCCAAGTACTTTGGAACATGTATCCCAAAAGTTTAAGTCAGGACAGACTAGTTGCGAAATGACTAGCTCCCAAAACTTGCTATTTTTGGACATACACCTGCTGAAAAAAATGAATAGTGCTCTCAATCTGGTAGGAATTTGAAAAATTCCTTTTGGGCATAGAAAATAGACTTAGCAAGCTTCCCAATCCAAGTTAAAACACTTCAAATGATGGACTGAGCACTGAGAACAAAGTTTTACAAAGTCTGGAACATGCATGCCATTCTTGGGGCTCTACAGAGATAGACGAGTGACCAGTAAATTGCAGATATCTTCCAAATTATTAATCCAATGACCATCAAAATGTATAGCTAGCAACTAGACCGTGAGAGCTATTCAACGCACGTTAAAACACTGAAAAAGGATGAGTAGAACTCGAGATATGACCTTCTAAAGGTATTGCTCTGAGTGAGTATAGCAGAGAACAAAACAGAGAAGTAGATAATGATAAATGTATAGATTCACATATGATTACAACCACATTGGCAATGAATCTTTGCACAATGGGAGTAGAATGATAGAGCTATGGAGTAAGCTCTTCAATCTCTACAAAATGACATGAAGTGGTCACGTACAAGGCTTGCTAATCGCCTCTTCCTTCTTGCTCTTCTTATAGCTATTCTTGGAGGGAGTTTTGAATTCAAATTCAAATGGCTCCACCTAAAAGTGATCCCCAAAGTTAGGAGATAATTCCCTAAGCTGAAGAATTTGTGGTTTTAGGTAGTTAGAGCCACGAGTTTGCTTTTACATCATGGATGAGGTAAGCCATCATTTTCCTTTTTTCTTTTTCCATTTACAAGAGATAAAATGAACTCATTTACAAGAGGTGTTCACATGACTAATCATGTGACTTACAAATGAGGATAATATCAAGCATATCAAGCATGTAGGCTTGGGTAAAATGCACCAACAACTCCCTCTCAAGCCTAACATGCTTGGCCTCCAAATAAGTCTTCAATTGTCCTTGATTTCCTGCAAGCCAATCATCAACTTGAATCTACTTAACTTTGTACAATCAAGAGCTTTAGTCAACATGTCTGCACATTGCATATCTGTAGAGACATAGGATAGTTGAATATCCTTGCTCATTAGCTTCTCCCTTACATAATGGTAGTGGACTTCAATATTCTTGGTTCTAGCATGGTATACCGGATTAGCTGCTAGATGTAGTGAGCTTGTGTTGTCACCAAAAATGTGAGGTGTTGAAGAATGAAGTCCAAGATCTGTGTACAAAGATTTTAACCACATGATTTCTTGAGTTGCATTAGCCAAACCTCTATATTCGGTTTTGGTAGAAGATAATGCCACGGTTGGTTGCTTCTTCGATGACCAAGAAATGATTTTCGAACCTGCGAATGATATATACCCGGATGTGCTTCTTCTATCATCTCTAGATCCGGCCCAATCTGCATCTGAGTAGATCTTTAGCTCAATATTTGAAGTATATGAATAGAACAAACCTTCATTCATGTTCCCCTTTAGGTACTTGAGGACTCTCTTGGACGCTTCCATATGTGGTCTTCTCGGCTTATGCATAAACTGACTCAATATGCTAACACTATAGCATATATCCACCCTTGTGAGAGTTGCATAATTCAAACTTCCAACCAAGCTTTGATAGCTTGTGATGTCTTCAGTTGGCTCTCCTTCATAAGCACTAAGCTTATGATTTTGCTCCATAGGTGTACCTGCACACTTGGTATTTTCCATCTTGAACTTGACGAGCATGTCATGCACATACTTCCTTTGTGTGATGTATATACTTGAATCTGTGTAGATTAATTCCAATCCAAGAAAATAAGTGAGCGGTCCGAGCTCACTTATTTTGAACTCCTTCTTCATTTGACTCTTTACATGTTTGATTCCTTCAAGATCATTGCCTGTGATAATAATATCATCAACATACACACATAAATAGATCAGTTCAGATCCATTCCTGTTTATGAACAAAGAGGTATCCATACAATACTTTCTTTAGTTTGCATACGTAGTTAGGATGATGTGCATCCTCATATCCAGGAGGTTGTGCCATATACACTTCCTCAGAAATCCATCCATTCAAGAAAGCATTCTTTACATCAAGTTGATAGAGATTCCAATTTCTAGATGCAGCAAGACTAATGAGAACCCTAATTGTAGGCATTTTTGCAACACGAAAGAAATTCTCCTCATAATCAATACCATGGGTTTGAGCAAACCCTTTAGCAACTAACCTTGCTTTGTGTCTATTTATACTTCCATCTGGATTCCACTTGATTTTGTATATCCATCGAGATCCAATTACCTTCATAGATGGCTTGTTAGGTACAAGCTCCCAAGTGTCATTCTCCTTCAAGGCTCCCATTTCTTCATCCATTGCATCTCTCCAAGCTTTTTTGCTTTGTGCTTCTTCAAATGTGGTAGGTTCTTCATTGGTTGAATCCGTTGCAATGTAGATTGAGTGCTTGGTGACCAAAGAAGTATCATAACCAAACCTCTCTAGTTTCTTCTTCTCCCTTGAAGACCTTCTAAGTGGTTGATGTGAGCTCTCGGGTCCATATGTAGCATCCTGCATCTTTGCTTTACCTTTGTTCTTCCATAGCTTTAGTCTTTCCAAGTCTTCTAGGTCAATCTCTGAATCACTTTCTTCAATCTGCTTTGGCTCCTTTGGTTGAAGTGATGAAAAATCTTCATCCAAGTCATATGGCAGCTTCACTTTCCTGTCATCATCAAACCATGATTTTTTTTCATCAAAAATTACATCTCTACTCACAGAAAATCCTTTATTGGTTGGATTGTACAATCTATATCCTTTTTGGTTTTTATCATAACCAATGAATACACACTTCTCTGCCTTGGGATCCAATTTCCCTCTTACTTGAGAAGGAATGTGAGCATAGGCTAAGCATCCAAAGATTTTTACAATGCTCTAGACTAGGTCTTCTTCCATTCCACACTTCATATGGAGTGGTTCCATCTAGTGACTTAGATGGAAGTCTATTTATGAGATATGTCGTTGTGGACACAGCCTCTGCCCATAGGTAGTTTGGCAATCCCTTTTCGTTGAGCATGGACCTTGCAGCTTCGACAATAGCTCTGTTCCTCCTCTCTGCTACACCATTGAGTTCGGGTGTATACCTTGTAGTGACTTCCCTTTTAATGCCTCTTTCATGCAAGAAGGCATCAAATTCGGAAGAGAAGTATTCTCCTCCACCATCTGATCTGAGTCGTTTCAAAGTCCTACCTGTTTGGTTTTCAACAAGAGCAATATACTTCTTAAAGCAATTAAACACTTCATCCTTGTGCTTCATGAAAAACAGAATGGTCCACCTGCTACAATCATCTATGAAAGACGCATAATATCTTGAGCCTGATAGAGATGGCTCCTTAGTTGGACCCCATACATCCGTGTGCACTAAATCCAGAGGATTTTGATACATATATCCTTTCTTATTGAAAGGTTGTCTATGAGCCTTGCCGAGTTGACAAGCTTCACACTTATAAAACATGTGTTGCCTTGTGATATTAGGCAAACCAAGTAAACTTTGGTCCCTGCAAATTTGTTTGAGTGTCCTCTCACCCATGTGAGCAAGCCTTTTGTGCCATATCTCCAACTCTGTAAGAGTTTGAGATCCATAGCTAAACAAAGCTATGTTCTTTGTATCTTCCACTTCAAAAGTGAAGAGCCTTCCTTTCTTTTCTCCTTTGGCAATCCTTCGAAATCCTTGCCTTGGGTCTTCAACATATGCTCCAAATCGGTTGAATCCAACCTGCAATCCTTTTTCAAAAATCTGTCCAACACTTATTAATTTTTTGGTAATTGTAGGGACATACAAGACTTTGCTTAAGAGGTTCATATTCCCATCTGATGTCTTCACATTACCTATCTTCTCCACTGAGTGCCTTGTGTCATCTCCTGTTTGCACTTCATGCTTGTTATGAGGATCTTCCAAATCAGAAAGTAAAGCCACATTTCCTGCTACATGGTTTGAGCATCCCGAATCAATGTAAAATATGTGATCATCATCCTTACCCTTCTTCGATGATAGATTCATAATCAATAATGAATCTTCTTGACTTTGGTCCTCTGCATAGTTATTGTAATCTCTTCTTCCTCTATGGCCACTTTGATAGTTGGTTTTGTTGTAATTGTTGTTGTAGTAGTTGTTGTTGTTGTAGCCTCCATTATATCTGCCTCTATTTGATCCATAGCCACCTCTATTGAATCCTCTTCCTCTTGAGTTCCTTGGATTCCTGAAACATTCTTCAGTAGTATGGTTAGATAAGACACATATGTTGCAAGGTTGAGATGATTGGAATCTCCCCCTGCCTTGCTTTCCACTTCTGCCTCTTCCTCTAGCTCTTCCTCTACCTGCAAAGTTTGCTTGGAAAGAACTTGAAAGATGCTTAACTACTGCATGTACGAGAGCATCCAGGGAGATATCGGCAAAGGGTAGTTCTGGTACCCTGCAAACCTTTGTATGTATACTGGATGAGAAGACTCCTACTTATGGTGAAACCAAGCTTGGTGTAGTTACTCAATGTCATTTGTCAAGGAATACAAAGAAATTCAATTCTTGGTATTTGGCAAATGTTGCTTTAAAGAGAACAGACAGGACGAGGCACTCAAAGAATTTCATCAGTGGATCCTCAACACGGACATTCATCAACAATGTCCATCACAAATGCCGGGAGCACAACATGAAGAGATAAACATCGATCGACCCTTCCATGGTAAGTATCCTTACTCTGGAAACACCATAACCATGATAGATTAGGAAACCTCTTCGTCGGCATACCCTTGAGCACTTAGCTCAAGACCTCAATTTTTGCACCATACTTCTTCCAATGCATTTTCCAAGTAAGCATGTATAGGGCTACATTACAAGGCCGTGCACAAGGCACATATTTTCCTCAACCGATGCACAAACACACTTACCCATCATCCATTATGGGTTATGCGTACTTGGCATGACTACTATGAACATCATCTTTGGACGATCTGAGGTCATCAATGGAGAGTCACAATGACACACTCATGCTGGAATCCAAGGCAGAAGCACCTACCAAGGGATTACAACTTGCAAAGACTCGTAGTGACAAATGAAGAACCGGACAACCAATCTTGCCACATTTGGAAGAGAGATGGCTATGGTTCATCCGAATGGACACTCCCTCTCAAAGCAACCTAAGACAACCATTACAACAAGAATCTGTCAGGTATGACAGACTCGAGAGGGGGGGGAGTGTTGGAACTCCAAGGTCAAGCACAAGCATGGAAGCACATCAGAAAGGTGGACACACACAAGAAGAAGGAGCAAGTAGGGAGCTCCAAGAAGTACATGTCAAATTTTCAGAAGAATCCCCTACAAAAATAGTGATTTTCATCACTAAAAACCATTGTAAATACCATTTTCTATTTTTGTAACTCCATTTTGTTCAAGCCGAGGAGTTCTTGAGCTTGAGGAGTATTAGAACTATCATCCTACAAATTTTCATAATTTTTAGACTTTGTTTGAGCCCTCAAATAAGCCCTGGAACCTAATTTTTAACTAGGCCGGACACTAGGTCTGGACAGGGCCAAAACTAGTCCAAAAACTATAAAAAGAGCTAGAGAGCTCATTTTTGGGGTTAGCTTGTTAGAGAATAGAGCTTTTTTAAGAGAACTCTTTGGCAATCGAAGCTTTACATTGTTCCTCTCTTTGATCTTACCTTGTGCACGTGTGTGTGCACGCTTGTGTGCTTTCACTCACGCACTTGTGCCTTCACTTGCTCGTGGTCTTCATACCGGTCCTCACGTCTCCGCGGATTGACAAGTAAAGGAGGTGGTGCTTACGCTTGAGCTACAACAAGCCCCTAGAGGACCATGTTTGAGATGTCATGGCGACCATTTTATTCGTGAATGTCCCCACCCATCAACTCCGGGACAAGGACAGGCTATCACAATACAAGCCTTTTGTCCTGAATGTGGCAAAGACCATCTCCCTAGAGATTGTCCAAGAGACCCCTCCAGTGCACCCCAGATTACACCCATTAATGTGGTAGGCTTAGTGGCAGATTCAAGTGCAAGTAGTAGTAATGTGGCTCCTGTACAGGCAGTTACTAGGGCACAAGCATTAAAACAAGATAAACCAGTAGAGCAATCGGAGTCGAGTGAATCAGGAGAGCCTAGTAAGAGGAAAACAAGAACATGGAACGATACTAGAGAGAAGGCCAATCGCAAGTGGAATAAAAAGTTATCAGAATTAGAAGAAAGCTTGAAAGAAGCAAAAACAAAAATAGATGATATTGCATCTCAAAGCCCCTCGCATGCCCAAACTCCATCTACTCCACCTCATCCGACCCCACCAACCATTGTAAATAGACCGCAACCAGGGTCTGTTCTTGCAGATCCAACCCCAGAAGGTTTGAACATGATGTTCAAGGCCTACTAGGCTCGACTTCAAGAAGGGCTAACAGCTGCAAACCTAGACAAGAGTTACCGTAGAGCATATTTAGAGATTGAATGGATGAAAATGTGCATGAAAATGGTAGAACAAGCTTAAGCTATACTCGAGACTAGTCAAAAGTTCAATCAGACAAACTCTGTCAAACCGGATTTGCATTTCTAGGGCTTACTAGAAAGATTAGAGTAGTTGGTAAAAAAACCACAAGTTTCTTTACCTCCACAGGCTCAACTAGTTATTGAGAGAGGAAGCTCACCACCAATGGCAGCTTATGTTCCTAATTCATAGAATGTTGGAACACCTCTTTCAATTCAAAATTACTCTCAAGAGTTCTTGCGGGAAATACAAGAGGAGAAATGGACCAAAGAGAAGGGTAACTCCCCTCCTATTCGTGAGATTCATGACCTTCATGATCACTTTCCCCAAGACATTCCATCTATTTACGGAGATGAAGCAGAACAACAAGAAGACGAAAGATTAGATTTTGAATCTAATACTTTAGAACAGCTGCCACAATTCACTGGCCCATGGGAATCTGAATCTATTCAAATCAGAGCTCCCACAATATTGGTAAGAAACGAAGACTCAGTGGTTCCAAGGAACATTGATGTCGTGAAGAACACTAAGGTTCAGTGTTATCTCACTGTAGAAGAGCTTCTCAAAGCAAAACCTGAACTATGGAATCACGTGAAGGATCAGGTTCCAGAACTTGATTCCAAAATGCCAAAATCAGGCTTTAAGAAAAAAGTTCCAGAGATACCTCTCGATAAAATTGGAGACATGTGTGAGGGTGAAGAAGGTAATAATTATCTTCCAATCACCTACCAAGGTTACACAACCAAAGCAATCATAGATTCAGGTGCTGGTGTTGCTATTGCAACCACCTCCTTGTGGAAGCAATGGGGCAAACCCACATTAAGACCAACTAGAAGGAAGCTTCAAATGGCAGACGGCCATTTTGAAAGACCTCTAGGATTGCTAGAAGGGATAACTCTAACCACTTGTGGTGTAGAATTTGAACACACATTTGCTATATGTGACTTTGAGAAAAATAATGTCCATGAGATGATCCTAGGAAGACCCTTCCTATGAAAATTGCAAATAGTACAGGATTGGGGAACCAACTCCTTGTACTTATAACACTTAGGGGTCACCACCAAGGTCAATTTTAAGGATTACACCTTCAGAGATGTGCCACCCCTACAGTGGAATCCTATCCACAAAGCAAAAGCAGATTCTATCTCTGTGCATTCTGCAAGTTCACCTGATCCATCCTAGTTGCATGAAGATACTCATTTGTGGATGTGCAAGGTCGCGGAGGAAGAGGAAAAATGCTTAAAGGGAAGAGAAGAAGGAACTTCTCCAGGAGATAGACCAATTAACGACCGAGCCTATACACCGATGATTTATTTCTTCATCCATAACTTCCTTCCATTCTACCTTGGTCTTTGCTTCTTCATATGAGGAAGGCTCTTCAAGTGATAAACCTTTAGCAAGATAAATGGAATGCTTACTAACTAATGAAGTATCATAACCATATCTAATTGGTTTCTTACTCTCCCTTTGTGATCTCCTTAGAGCTTGGTTGGATGACTCAGGTAAGTGTTCCAACCTCTTCATCTTGGCCTTGCCCTTTGATTTCCATGCCTTGAACTCTTCTAAGTTGATGGTGTCTTCATCATATGATTTGATGTCTTCAATTTGTCTTGGCTCCTCTTTGGTGAGGCTTGGAAATTCCTCTTCCAAGTCATATGGCAATTTGACCTTCCTGCATTCACTTTCAAACCAAGAATCATTCTCATCAAACACAACATCTCTATTGACCATAAATTATTTATTGGATGGATTATAAAACATATATCCTTTCTGATTTAAATCATACCCTATTAAGGTACACTTCACACACATACATTATTGGAGCGAATTTCTCTCCTTATTTTGTGTGCAGCATTGAGAGTCATTATTTACCTTCCAATATGTACCTAGACGAAGAGAACAAGAGAAGATGACAAAGAAATATTTAATGAGCTTCATGAAGAACATGTGAATTAAGGGAGAAACTTCATAGTATAAATGGTCAAGGTTCAAGAACTCATTCGGTGAAGTCATTTAATTCTAAAGGCATTCAAGGGGGATACTTTTGTCTAAATTCACTTGGAATTGTGGCTAAATCAAAGAGTTTTAAAAAGGCAAAATCCACTTGTTGAAAACTCTCTGCCTCTATAAACAGAGAGTAATGTTCTTTTGGGTGACATTCTCATCATCATTGGTGCAACTTTATATGCATTTACTAATCAATATGAGAAATTCCTCATGAAAAACATGCATTTATGACTTTCTTGGGTTTATTGGGTTCTATAATAAGCAGAATGGAAGTTGAAATCCTACAAAAGACAAAGAGGGAGAAACTCTCCTCACATATTCATACCATGTGAGCATGTGGGTTTTGGGCATTCGAACCTTTGCTTACCATGAAATGCTTGGGAGTTTGATCGTGAGAAGTTGATTTATTCGGGAAATTCTGGCAAAAGCACTTGATGGTACTAAACTTTGCACGTTTAAAGCTATGATTGGATTGTAGGGCATTCAAGAGGATTGATGAAGAAGACCAAGCCAAGATGTTTGGCTTGAAGGGGAGCTATTGGTGCAAATGCCATGCCTTCAGACTTGGCTAAGATTGAAGGAGTTATGTGAATCCATTTGATGAAGCCGAAGCCAAGATGTTAAAGCCGAAGGAGTAGGCATCTACCCAACCTCCTTAAAAAAAAGAAAAGGAAAAGAAACGAAATTGGATCAATGGAAGAGGCTCACTTGTAACACTAATTTACAAATATTATGAATAGAATGAGATTATTATAATCTTCAAAAGCCCCTAAAACTATGTAATGGACCTTAGGATAAATTCAAACTCAATATTGCATGGCCTTCTTCTTTAGAAAAATCAAGCAAAGGGAAAGAGAAAGTAGCCTTTTGCCCAACTTCCTCTTTAGAATATTCAAGCAAGGAAAGCAAAGGGAAAGGGTTACCCTAGGATTCAAGACTTACCGGATTCAAGACTTACCTTAGGATTCAATTGCATCCCTCTACAAAGGATATGGAAAACCAACATGAAATTCAAACATAAACTTTAATATACTTAGATCAATGTCAAGCTTCATCTTTTCTTTGCCTTGGAGAAGAATATTCATCCTCCATCCTTTGTACCTTCTCATATGATATCTCATCTCCTTGATGTTCTCCATCATCCTCGTATCAGACATATGTGTGTGAGAAGCTATGAATATGATAAAAATGTTTTAGGAGCCCCTAAAAGAAAGCTCCTTTGGCTCCATATTGAGGACGGTGAAGGATGCACAAATTGAGGCATGATGAAATAAACTTAATATCACTCTTCTAGACACATTCCCAAGACCCTGAATGTTGAATGATCATTTCATGTTTTGAGTTTAAGTCTTCTTTCTTCTTTCATCTTTTCTTCCTTTTTCTAGTCATGTATCACCATTTGAGGCTTTGAAACCCCTTTGAATTTTCCTAGAACCTTCAATGAAAGCACAAGAGAAGACATTCCTCTAGATCCCCAAACCTTTTTTGTGTGACTATCTAGGATAGAAGACCTAATTATGGAGCCCTCACTTCCAATATTTTTATTACTTGCTATTCCTATTCAAGTTCATTAAAATTTTGTGAGATTAATATAAGGGTCAATTGGACTGAATATTCATGTAGCTAGAAAAAAAAAGGTTCGATACAACTTGTTAAGGATAATTCTTCTCAAGGGGCCTTGTTCATATGCTTGAGTGAGAAATCAAGCACGTGTTCTTCTAATGGTGGTTTTTGTTTGGCCAAACAAGGACTTTGGATTGGCTGTAGTAGTAGGGACACAAAGAGAAGAACAACAAGAAGATCTGGTGCACAATAAAACTTTGGAAAAACTCTTCTACTAGATGATTATCGTTATTCCTATTTGCTGTTATGCGAACAATAATTTGGTTGTTATTGCTTGTAGATATATGTTGATTCTCTCAGTCTACACTATCTCGTAATTGTAGGGGAAACACATTTGTAAATGTTGAATGAAGACCCTCTCAGAAGACAGAAAATTGAGAAGGTAAACAGAAGACATAAGATCCCCTAGGATATTCGAAAAAGCTATTCTCTATCTCAAAAGTGGTGCTCTCCCTCTCCTTAGATCTATCTTTCTATTGATGACTTTTTGAGTTTTTCCATTTCCTCTTTTTGATGAAGTGAAGCCCTTGTCTTCAAAGGTAGGATCCGTGGACTTTTAATGATTGAGAAGAAGGGTTTCTTGAGTCAAATTACTCGAAGACACAGAAGATGGAGTTGGCATAGGGTCTCAACAACCACTACCATGGAAGAGCCATTTTCTTGAGTGTCCACATGTGGAACACCCTTTCCCATTGGACCTTGAGTATGAAAATGGAGAGAAGTGTTAGGGAAGATTTTTAAATACTATAACTTGCTCCGTGTTTCTTTGTCTCACATATTGGTCTTGAGCTTTTTTGGCACTTCTTTGCTTAGATTCGCTTCCATACAGACTTGCCCATTTCACCTTGCATTAAAAACATAATCAGAAACCTTGTAGATGCAGCCCCCATGTCACCATTGGTAGCCATCAAATGACTGAAAGTTTAGTTTGATCTCAACTGTCAATTTGGGCAAAAGTTTTTTGCGGTGGTTTTTCTGAAGAATACCAATATAGAAGAAGGCCAGAGCAGGACTTCATACGCTATCGGCTTTTTCTTCATCGCTGACCTTAGAAGAAGGCTATAGAAGGCTAGAGAACTGAATTCTGAACTATTTCCATGAATTTTGTGTTGTTTCCATGAAAAACAAACTTGAAGAAGAGCATTGTTAGGGTATAGCTTACCTCTTATTTGAGATGGAACATGCACATAAGCAACACATCCAAATATTCTACAATGATCAAGTGATGGCCTCCTACCATGCCATGCTTCATATGGGGTCATCCCATCAAGTGATTTGGATGGCAAACTGTTAATATGATAAGTGGAAGTAGAAACACTCTCTACCCACAAGTAATTAGGCAATTTCTTTTCATTAAGCATTGATCTAGCTGCTTCCACAATCAACCTATTTCTCCTCTCTGCAACCCCATTTTGCTCAGGGGTGTACCTTGTAGTAGTCTCCCTTTTTATACCTCTGTCCTGCAAAAACGCATCAAATTCATTGGAGAAGTACTCACCTCCTCCATCTGACCTTATCCTCTTTAGAATTCTTCCTGTTTGATTTTCTACAAGTGCAAGACACTTCTAGAAGCAACGCAACACTTCACCTTTATGTTTCATAAAGTACAAGATAGTACACCTACTGAAATCATGAGTGAATGACACATAATATCTTGAGACTAAAATTGAAGGATCCTTGCTAGGTCCCCACACATATGTTTGATCAAGTTCCAAATAATCCTCATGCATGTAGCCTTTCTTTGTAAAGGGTAACCTATGTAATTTACCAAACTGAAAAGCACCACATATAGATCATATGTTCCTTAGATACATTAGGTATCCCAAGTACACATTGATCTCTACATATTTGCTTCAAGGTTCTCTCAAAAATATGCTCTAATCTTTTATGCCAAATCTCAAGCTCAGACAATGTTTGATCCTTGTAATTATAAAGTGAAATATTTCTAGTGTCCTCAAGGTCAAATGTAAACAGTCTACCTATTTTTTCTCCCTTGGAAATTCTCTTGAATCCATGTTGGGGGTCCTCCACAAAAGCTCCATATTTTTTGAACCTAACCTGCAAACCCTTTTCCACTATTTGTCCAACAATCATCAAATTCTTGGTGATAGTAGGTACATAAAGAACCCCGCTCAACAGATTTCTATTCCCATCAAGGGTTTTGACATTTCCTACCTTTACCACTGAATGCTTGGTGTCATCACCTGTTTGTACTTCGTGCTTTCCCTTGGGTTCCCCAAGATCAGAAAGAAGAGCTACATTGCCTGCGACATGGTTTGAACATCCTGAGTCAATATAGAAAAGGTGCTCATTATTCATACCTTGTTTTGAAGTCATATTCATAATGAGAAGGGAATCCTCTTGATCCTCTGTATAATTGTTGAAGTCCTTTCTAAATTTGTATCCTCCTTGATAATTATTGTTGTAATTTTTGTTGTAGCCATGGTTGTAGCCTTGATTATGGTTGAATCTTCCTCTTGATTTTAAGTAGCCACCTCTTTGATATCCTCTTCCTCTCTGATTCTTGAAGTTCCTATAGCACTCATATGTAGTGTGATTAGACAGTCCACATATATTGCATGGGGAAGAGTTGAAGGGTCTCCCCCTACCTTTCTTATCTCCTCTGACCCTTCCTCTTGAATTCCTACCTATCCCTACATAGATAGCTTGAGAAGCAGTGCCTTCATCTTCTACTTTCTTGCTCTTCCCTTTATCTTTAGACTTTCCTTTATCTGTGTATAGGGCAGAAGAGTTGTCACCTCTTGATCGTTCTCCATTTTTGTTGAGTTTGGCTTCATGGGTCAAGAGTTGTCCCATGAGTGTGGTAAGATCTGGAATCTGCATGTCCATGTATAAGTCCATAGCAATTGTGAAGGCTTCCATTTGTCATCTGCCTTGATGCCATTGATTATTTGTCTCACTATTTGCTCCTCTTGAATCTCCTCACCTATGCTTGCCAATTGATCAGCCACATCTTTGACTTTGGTCACATACTCTGAAACATTTTGCTTGGGTTGCTTCCTTTGAATGGTAAACTCAATTCATAATTGATTTTTTCTAGCTCTTGTGTTGGGAGAAAAATATGAAGACAATGTATCCCAAGTTTCTTGGGAAGTTTTACAATTCCAAATGTGTGGAAGAAGGAAGTCAGAGATAGAGTTAAGTAATTATGATCTTGCTAAAACATCTTTGGCACACCATGAGTTGAGTCTTTCAAGCTCCTCTCTTGTAGGTTGTCCTTTGCTTCTGAAAAATGGGCATCTCCTCATCTCCGGATATGTATCCATGGAGAGTGCTTCCGTGTATATATGTATTCATCCTCAAGGACCATGCTGGGTTATTGTTCCTGTCAAATTTTTCAATAAAAGAAGGGAAACCATCTCCCATTTTAGCTCAACTTGCTCTAATACCACTTTTGGAAGAGATGAATGGATACCTCAAGGCACTGAGGTGGTACTACCAAAACCTGGTTTGTAACTGCCCTATTTCACTTCAAGGTTATGTAGTAGGCCCTCTTAGCTTGCAAATGGCACCAAATAAGTGCTCATGTACTTTGGAGTTGATGTTTCAAACAATTAGACCAAAATAGATAACTTCACAAGTAGCCAGTGACCAAAAACTTGTTATTTTGGTCCTAACACTTGCTGGATCTTTTGCTCAGTGCTCATAGTACAATAGCAATTGATCAAAATCATTTTTAGGGTATCTAATTAGCTTAGATAGATAATGATTACAAGTGGAATCACTTAAAATGATAAACCATACACTCAGCAATCACTTGTTCAATTGGATGCTTACCCCCGATTTTTTAGGAATTGTATAGAGAATGACTAGAGAGTACTTTGATGTGGATGTCTCCCGATTGGCTGGAAAATGCCTTCAAATTCTAACAGCTTAAAATATACCTTGAGCTGGTTCTAACAAGCTATAGAACATGAAAAATGGATAAGAAATCACTGAGATATGATCATGCCAAGTTCATTGTTCTAAGTAGACATAACAGAGAGGTAGAGAGACTTTATCAATGAAACATATGTCTTATAAAACTACAAGATCATTGGCATAGAAATTATGCACAATGATAGTGGAATGAGTAAGCTATGGAGTGAGCTACTCAAACCTTACAAATGACCAATGGGGGGCTCTCAATGAAACATGCATCTCGTGAGTTTTTACAAGTCTTTTTATAAGAATTTCTTCCTCCAAGTTTGAATTTGAATTCAAACTTGGCTTCACCTAAAAGTGTTTCCTACAATTTAGGAGTTATTCCATCAAAAAATATTAGTAGCTATTTGTCTCTCTAGCTCCACAAGATTTAGGCTCTTGAAAGATTCTCACAATGATTTAACTTTTACAAGTGGTGACAAGTCAAAAGGTTACAAGCTATGGTTCCTATGATCCATGAAATGGTTGCACATATCTTCTTCAATGCCTAGCCAAATTTGAAGGCTTGACATTTGCACCAAAAAAAATCATATTAGATTTTCACTTACAATCATATAACATATGTGCACATACACATACACATATTATTGTGAAGTAAGAATCAATATTGATTCAAACACTCACAATACATTTTTATTCACAATCATACACACACATACATATACTATTGTGAAGTAAGAATCAATGTTGAATAAAACAATCACAATAGATTTCAATCAAAATTATACACTCATATACACATACATATACTATTGTGAAGTAAGAATCAATATTGATTCAAGCAATCACATTACATGTTTACTCACAATCATACACACACATACATATAGTATTGTGAAGTAAGAATCAATGTTGAGTCAAACAATCACAATAGTTTCTAATGCGCAAAAAAGAATATTTTTCTTTATGATTTTAATACTAAAGTACTTAATATTTATAGCAAGAACTTATACCTTGTTCTTTCTATGACATTCTAAGTTTGTAAAAAACAAAGTAACTCTTATGAAAAATGAGTCTAGTTGTATTTTTTTGTAACACATTATTCGATCGAATTTACTTCAGTCAAAAACATATTCCATCGAACAAATTTCAACATATAAATTTTTTTATCAAAAATGTTTTTGATCGAAAGTGCGTTCGATAAAAAATTGTCGAATTGCCATGCAAAAAGTATTCGCTCATGTCTAAATAAGCTGATGTGGCACCAAATAATTCATTCGAATAATGGGGGTTTGTCAGAAAATTCCATAATTATTCACGAATAAACGAATTCTCGAATAACGAATAATGCAACCTAGGTTGATGGTATTTGTGCTTAATGACATAAATTTATCCATATTCTAGTAGTTACAAGGTAAAATCAAACCAATGTAAGGCTATCTCATAGGCATAGGAGGCATGCAAACCAAATGCATCAATGAGATCAAACTACCCCTATCAATTGGTCAAATGAGTATGCTAGTCTTGATTCTATATGCGATGAGCAAGTCCTTATGTGATACTAGGACAAGATTGACTATTCCAATACTCAGTTATCTCAATCTTCAAAAAAATACACTTACATCTCAGGTACATGGTACAAGGATTTTTACTTGTATAGAAGAATGCACTAAAAAATTAGCATTTACATTAAGTATGAAATCGATTATCGCACAAGAAAAGAATATGCATGAGGAATTGATTGCCTAAAGAATCATTATTTCCTTCCAATCTTGCACAAAAAAAGTTCTTGTCTTTCCAAAGTCTTGCTTTTTGAGTGAATGTAAGCACACCATAATAAGGGAAAAGAGGGGGGAAGGAAGACCAAAACAAGCTCAACAAAGAAAGCTCTAAAAAAACGACATCATCCTGAACATCAACAAGAAAACGAAGATGATCTTGATGAAAACAAGTCTACCTAAATATCCCTACAAAGACCACAGGCGAGAAGAAACCAATCCCATTTGCAAATATATGAAAGACTACAATCACAAAGAAAGAACATATGGGTACAATAAACTATAATAGAAGCTCAAAAAGGATGTACTTAGATATGGAAACCAAAAATAAAAGTGATAAATCAAGATCAATATGAATTTTACCTTCCGGAAGACTATGAAAATTAACAATTAAAGTACTTAAAGAATAACAATAATTATGGATGATGTGCCACCTATCTAATAAGTTACATGATTAAGCTTTGCTAAAAGATGAGTATGGGTCAAATAGGAGTGGTTAGTAGCTCAACAACATGATTAATACATTCGGTTATAAACAAAACAACTAAAAGGCCAATCAAATTGAAAACAAAGAACAATGTAGTCATGAAAGAAATCGCATCGTGTGAAGCATATCAAAGCCTTAATTCACAAAAAAATGTCAACGATAGATTCCAGAAGCTCAAATCAATAGAGAGATAATGATTTCATGGGTGAAAAATAGTACTACATGAGCCAACAAGTCAATGGGAAGAACATTGTTCTAGCCACACAAGATCAAACACCAAAAACCAGTCACAAAATAACTAAACTAAAAAAATACATTAGCCCTTGGTAATTCTTTAGAGATAAGCCCAGGGCACTACAAGTTGTAGAGTGCCTCCTATCTATATCTCAAGGATATCTAGAACAAATATCCAAAGGTAAAACAAATATCAACAACATCATGGACACCCAAGTTTGAAGCTTCAACTTTTTGGAATATAATGCCTCAACATTAGTGTGCCCATGAACAATATGCTTAAGTTCCCCAACTATTACACCATATTTTTTGTGATGCATTTATAGTATGCATTCATATGTCCACATTACATGGACATGCACAAGGTACATACTTGGTCACATCCATGCATTGCACCTTAGTTTATGAAACACCGATACTAAGATAAAGAAAATGCATATTAGTCAATGATTTTATTTTTGTGTAAATGTTTAGTTGTTTCATTTTTGTTTTAACTTTTTCTCACAAAATGGTTAATTTTAAAATCAACCAGCCTAAGTCTAAGTGACTTTGAAGTGTATCATTCCCTTATAGTATAAAAGGAAAAAGAAGTTATTTAGACTTATTTACATACCTACCCAGAAGCATAAGAAACTTTTTCAAAAAGAGACTATCATGGGTCCAAATTGAAAGGCATGTGTGAGTGATTGTATGAGAACATTCATGGTAAAGTAGGCTTGTATGTGTGTATGTATGTATGTATGTATGTATGTATGTATGCATGTATGTATGTATGTATATGTATGTATATGTATGTATGTATGTATGCATGCATGCATGTATGTATGAATGTATACATGCATGTATGTATGTATGTATGTTTGTATGTATGTATGTATGTTTGTATGTATGTATGTATGTATGTATGTATGTATGTATGTATGTATGTATGTATGTATGTATGTATGTAGAAGATGAATATAATAGATAGCTTCCTTGATTGCTTTTCTTAAACATACAATTAAGTGAGCAACTACAATAATTAAGAAATGCTAATAAAAAAACCATAATATTATGTTGGGGCATAATCAAGAAGGAATTGAAGTGGTAAAAGCAAGTGTTCCAGAAACGTTATAAGTATTGGTAATAATCCAAGTATTTTCCACTTGTAACTAGTCCAAACACTAATCAGTGTTGGAGTTTGAGGTCTATGGAAGCATGCAAACAACACAAGGAAGAAGAAGAAGCTTGGAGCACCACATACAATAGTGAATGTATTACAACGTGAATGTACAGAAGGTGTATAGAAAAGCCATGGGAAAAACCTCCAAAAGAGGGAAAAACATGACCTGGAGGTCTTAGTGTGTTTAGATACATCACTAGCTAAATATTATTAGCCAACCCCCCCCCCCCCCCCCCCGGAGTGATATGGTGCCCATGTATAAGGAAGTGGCAAGCTATGTGGAATCAATCCACAAAGCGAAGTAAGCCCAGAGCTTTGCAAGAAGCTTCAAACTTCTCCCTAGGTAGAGCGTTTGTGAAAAGGTCTGCAATGTTCTCTTGTGTAGGTACATATGGCAAACTGATGTCCCCCGCGAAAAACCCCTCCTTGACATAATCTTAGTGCACGTCAATGTGCTTAGTGCAAGCATGGAATGCATGGTTCCTCACAACTGCCAATGCACTCTGACTGTCAATGAAGTGGTGGTAAAAGACTGACGAACACCCAAATTAGCCATAAGGCATTTGAGCTACACACACTCAATAGTCACTATGAAAGCTTCCCTGTATTTAGCCTCACAAGTAGAAGTGGCCACAGTAGGATGCTTCTTGCTCAACTATGGATGAGCTACTAGCATGAAGCAAAAGCCACTAGTGAACACATGGGTGTCATAGCAACCAGTCTAGTTAGAGTTAGAAAAAGCATGTTAATCTAGCGGTAGTGATCCCCCCTGGGGATAAAACAATCCAAGTAGCCGAGTACTAATCAAGTAGTAAAAGATGTGCTTAACGGCTTGCCAATGCCTAGCACTTAGGCAATGTAGAAACATGCTCATTTGTGAGATAGCAAACTAAATATGTGGCCAGGTAGTGCATATGTAAATCAAGCATCCAACAACCTACTAATAGAGAACAACATCAAATGCATCCCCATCATTGTGAAGACTCATTTGTAAACATGTTTCCATAAGAGCGTCAATAGGTTTGCACTCTTCAAGGCCAAAACATTGCAATAATATCTCAATATATTTTGTTTGACACCAATCTATTATGGCATCAACTTGCATAAATTGAAGGCCCAAATAATGATGCAAATGTCCCAAATTTGACATCTCAAATGAGGCATGCAAATCAGAATTGAAATCAGCAATATGCTTCTCATGAGGACCAATGAGCAGCATGTCATCAACATAGACAACAATGATCAGAAGCACATCATTTTTACCCTTAACATATAAGGTGCTAAGTTGGAATATTCTCAAAACAATGTAACATGAAGTAGGCATGTGTATTTTCATACCAAGCATGTTCTTGCTTGCTTCAAACCATATAATGCCTTTTTCAACCTGCACACTTTGTTTTCATGCCCTTTTTGCACAAAACATGAGGTTGAAAAACATACACTTCTACATGCAAGTCACCATTTAGAAATGCAATTTTAATGTTCGACTGACGTATGTTCCAACCATGATAAGCTGCAAGTGCACATATGCTACAAACAATGATCATTTGGCATGTAGGAGCAAAGTCTCATCAAAATCAATGCCTCTTTCTCGAGCATAACCCTTTGCAGCAAGCCTAGCCTTATACTTGTCAACTCTTCCATCAAGCTTACGCTTTAGCGTGTATACCCACTTAATGCCAATGTCCTTCTTGCTCATATTCTGATTGCATAACAGCCATCCAAGTTTTAGAATTTTGTGCTTCATTAAACAAAATAGGCTCATTCTCATCAAAATACCAGAGGCGGCATAACATAGCAGTTTAGGTGCAAAAGAAGCACTATGAAATCTAGAACGAGTATGATATGATGATGGTGCATCTAATTTTCTATCTCTCAAAGCCTAAACCAACCATTTTGGCATAGTTTTTGCCTCCTCAATATCACCTCTCTCATCGATAAGTGCATCATGTAAATCTACATTAGAAATGGAATGATCTGCATCATCACACGAAACCTATAGAGGTTGCGAAATTACCTTATTTAAACTAGCACTAGACTATCCTCTTGTAAAAAGAGACAACAAAGTATCATACACATCTTTGGAGCTAAGTGATGTCTCTTTAGTACATGAAAGTAATGGCTAAATAGCATCTTCCACTAAAACAACATCACGGCTAACCAAAATGCATTTAGTCTGTGGATGATATAAATGATAGCCTTTGGTTTTTCAACTATACCCAACAAAAATACATTTCATTACTTTATCATCCAATTTCCTGCATTGTTGTTCAAGCATTAATGCATATGCCAGACAACTAAAGACACATAGGTGAGCAACAGATGTCTTGTGACAATGTCAAGCCTAATATGGAGTGATAGACTACAATAATTTAGTGGGACACTTGTTAAGTACATATGTTGCACACATAAAAGCCTCGAGTTAGAAACTATGTGGTAAATTCTGACTCTTGCCATATCCATGAGTGGCCTATTCTTCCTTTTAGCAATTCCATTTTGTTGAGGTGTATATGACACTCTACATTGACGTTTTATCCCACATTCAGCCAAAAATGCACTAAAATCAGAAGACATATATTCCCCCCCTCAATTAGAATAGAGGGTGCCCATTTTACATGTTGATAGATTTTCAACCAAAACCAAAAACTATTTGAAGCACATAAACATATTGGACTTTGCTTTCAACAGATACACCCATGCATGCCTTGAAAAATCATAAATGAAAGTCACAAAGTAAAGGTAGTTCCTAAAGGAGGGTGTTTGCATGAGACCATAGACATCACTATGAACAAGCTGCAATTTTTTAGTAGCGCAAACTAAACCATTTTTTGGGAATGAGGAATGCTCCATTTTGCCCAAAATACAACCTTCACAAAAATGTTCACTAGGTTCCTCAAGTTTGAGTAGAGAGGACAACATTTCATATTTTCGGAGGTGTAGCAAACTAGCAAAATTCAGTAACCAAAGCATGCGTGCCAAAGCTTTGCATGTGACATAGCCTAAGAATCATGTATTTCACATGCCGAATCATTCATATATTTTTCATAGTCTATGAGCTTATACATCCCATGACATAAAAAGTCAGAATCAATAATGGCATTGCCATTTGATAGATCATGTACTGTACATCTATCATCAACAAATTTTGTTGAGATGTCATGCTCAACATGTGATGATCTAGGATGACACATATCACTTTTTCATTTCTCTGACATGTATAATGGTCACACCCGTATATGTCAGGGATAGTTCATTGAGCTTTACTAGATTTATCTAGGGAGATTGATGACATATTTGTTTCTTGCCAACCCACTCATTCAAGGACATTAGGATTTTCCTTATGTACTTTTCTTTATATATTGGACTTGTTGTATTGTTGTTTTAGGTCATTCTTGTACATTCTTTATGTAATGGAAGAAGAACAAGAAGATGAAGAAGAAGATCAATCTTCCTTGCCTCACTTTATGTGTGTGTGCTCCTCTTTGATTGTGAGAGTGTGTGTGAGCTCTCTTCCTTATCTCCTTCCTTGTGACATGGTATCAGAGTTCGTGTGGCTGTAGAGAGCCCGTGGAAAAGGTCGACGGTGAAGAGTACGTTAGAAGGCATGGGGAAAGCACGATTCACAAATGAACTCCGATTGCTTTGAAAATTGGCATGAAGGTAGAAGGCCTTAAAACATTTTTGAGATATATCCGTTTAGGGTCACTTGTTTTTGTCAAAATTCTATTTCACAGCCATCTCAACCTACATTTTAAGCCCACAAGGTGGGCCCACAAAAAGATAGGTCAATTTGCAAAATTGTAACTTGCGTCCTTTTTCACATATTGCAGATCCAGAATTTCAACCAATTTTGTGTATCGTTGATACATGAGAATTGTGTTTTTGTGAGATCAAACGATCATGTCATAGTGCAATAGTGTTGAAGGAAAAATTACTGCTTGTAGTGTTTTTGCAGTCTTGTGAATTGCTACAAAAATGGCAAACATATATGGAATGACTCAGCTTATGAGTGATAAGCTAGATAAGAATAACTTCCATGTTTCGAGATTTAGAGTGATGAATTTCTCGATGGGAAAAGGCTTTTAGAAATACATGGAAGGAGAGAACAAAAATGCTCCACAGTTACCAGAGAGGAATTGGACTATGGACCAATTAAGAGCATATGAGGAATAGAATCAAGAAGCACGAAAGGTAATGTATTGGCTATCTTTTGGCATAGAAGATAGCATGATTGGGCACATACAAGATTCCAAGACTCTGAAAGTGGCTTGGAATAGTTTGGTCCTATTGTATGAGACCAATACAAAGGCACGAAAATTGTAGCTCAAGATCAAGCTGCATACATTGGATAAAAAAGGGCATTTTCGTAAGTGACTACACCTTGAAAATCAAAAGCATATGTGATTCACTTGCATCTATTGGCGTGAATGTGGATGATGATGATGATAAGATGGAAGTGTGCCTTCGTGGTTTAGGAGTTGCATATAAGAAGTTTAGAACATCTATTCAGAGTCGGGAAAATACTCCAAGTTTAGCTGATCTAGTGTCCGTGTTGATTATTGAAGAAAAGACTATTGATGAGGACTCGAACTCCCAAGCAAAACCTAGTTCTGAGCAGGTATTCTACTCTAGCAGAGGAAGAGGCTGAGGTAGAGGCTTCGGAAGTGGAAAAGAACACAATAACCAAGACCAAGGTCAACAACAGAATCATGCAGGAGGTAAAGGAATGTTTTTGAGATAGGGGGTGCCAAGAGGCCATAGAAATCTCCAAAGAAATGATTCAGGTAATGACAATAAATGATGATGGAATTATGGTAAACTTGGACACTTTGAACGTAATTGCATGTTGAAGAATCAAAACAATAGAAGGTAGCAAAACAACTATGCATCCATAAGTGCGAATGATTTTGAGAAGCTGTTCATGGTTCAACATCATATGATGCATACGATGTCTACAGATGTTTCAAAAACGAATGATATTATCTGGAATGTTGATTCAGGTGCTTAAAATAACATGACCAATCATGTGGAATGGTTTAGTAGTTTGCAGAAATTGCTAATTCCTGGATATGTTGAAACATGTGATGACACATCACAATGTATCAAGCATATAGGAAACATAGCATTGTCTATGGAGGACGGGAAGGTAAAACATCTTACTGATGTGCTACATGTTCCAAAAATAACAAAGAATTTGGTTTCCATTGGAAAAATCATTGACGAGGGATTACAAGTTAGGTTCAATGTTGATGGGTTATATGTGGAAGAGTACAAACAGGATGGATGATTGATTGCCAAAGGAAACTAAGTGGGTATAATGGTCAACTTAAATGTTAAAATTCTTGAAATGAATGCAACATGTTTGCAAAAGGTGCAGGAGTTGTTGTTGATATAAAGATTTGGCACAAACAAATTGGACATGCAAATTTGCAGAGGCTGAAATTGATGCATTCAAAGGAGATTGTCAATGGACTACCAAATTTCAAGGAAGTGAAAATGAACAGACAGGGTTGACTTCAACTGAACATAACTAAAGCTTGAAACACCCAAATGAAATGAAAATTGGTGAGCATATAGTAGACGTATAGAGCTAATGTCACCAAGGTAAATCACTAAAAAGGATGCACCAAGCTCAAAGAAACCAGCTCTGCAATCTGACTGCAAAAACTCAGAGATATGGGAGTGAGTAGTACACTTCACAAGAACATGGAAATATGAACTCAAATGATCATGAAAATGAAAGTATATTTCCTGTATAATACAATGGACTTACTGATACATATGTGTGCCTTGGAATCACACCTTGATATGGCATAAAGCCGAGCTCTTGGAGGTCTTCACATAACCACGACTAAGACTACCATGTATTTATAGTTGATCTTGGGAGGCTAACTTCCCTCAATCACTCTCCAATCAATTAGTGATTGATTTGATTTTCTATCTACCACAAATCACGAATTTATGACTCCTCTTTCCCTTTTTGATCAAGTGGACTCAACCACTTAAGATTCTTTCACTTTTACATTAAGTAAAGTCTTCAAAAGTTACAAGAGGTAGTTCACAAGTGAACTTTGCATAGTCTTCATTTTAAAGCTTCTTCTATGACTTTGTGGGACTCAAGCTAATACTTAGGCTTGTTATAGACTTGCTCCAACAGCTCCCCCTCAAGCCAAGTATGCTTGAGGTCTTCAATATTCCAAGATTACCTGCAAACTAATCATGGCTTTGATTCTTGAACTTGCAGAGCTTTGTACCATCCAATGCTTTGGTTAGAATATCTGCACATTGTTGATGAGTGAACACATATGATATTTGAATCTCTTTGCTTAGAACCTTCTCTCGTACGTAGTGATAATGAACTTCAATATGTTTAGTCTTTGCATGAAAAATAGTATTAGCAACCAAATGAATAGAACTCATATTGTCACAAAAAATAGTTGGAGTTCCAAACTCCAATCCAAGATCTTTGAATAATGTCTTCATCCACATATGATATTTGAATCTCTTTGCTTAGATATGAGTGAACACATATGATATTTGAATCTCTTTGCTTAGAACCTTCTCTCGTACGTAGTGATAATGAACTTCAATATGTTTAGTCTTTGCATGAAAAATAGTATTAGCAACCAAATGAATAGAACTCATATTGTCACAAAAAATAGTTGGAGTTCCAAACTCCAATCCAAGATCTTTGAATAATGTCTTCATCCACATAGCTTCCTGAGTAGCTATGGCAAGACCTCTATATTCAGCTTCAGTAGAAGAGAGAGCAACTCTGGGTTGCTTCTTGGATGACCATGAAATAATCTTTGAACGTGCAAATGTAAGATAACCTGAAGTGCTCCTTCTATCTTCTTTGGAGAAAGCCCAATCTGCATCAGAAAATAGCTTCAAACCTAAATCAGATACATAAGGATAATAAAGTCCTTCATTTATGGTTCCTTTGAGATACTTGAGAATCCTTTAGGGAGCATCCATATGTGGTTTCCTTGGTGTGTACATAAATTGACTTAGCACACTCACACTATAACATATATCTACTCTTGTCAATGTGTTGAGACTACGCACTAGACTTTGATATGATGTGATGTCTTCTATGAGTTCACCTTCATGTGAGCTCAATTTGTGATTGACCTCCATTGGAGTACCTGCAATCTTACAATCTTGCATCTTGAATTTTGCCAACATGTCCTTAATGTACTTTCTTTGAGTGAGAAACAAACCATGATCTTTGTAGACAACTTCCAAACCTAGGAAGTAGGCAAGTGAGCCCAAATCACTTATCTTGAACTCTTCTCTCATCTGATCTTTGATCTTCTTCATACCATCTGCATCATTCCCTTTCAATATAATATCATCTACATATACACATAGGTAGATGATCTCAAAATTAATCTCTTTAATAAAGAGCGAAGGATCTGCCTTGCTTGGTTAAAAGCCTGTGTCCTGCAAGAATGAAACAAGCCTGAAATTCCAAGCTCTTGGAGCTTGCTTGAGACCATACAATGCTTTGTTAAGTTTACACACATAATTAGGATAAACTTGATTCTCAAAACTAGGTGGTTGTGCCATATATACCTCTTCTGTTATCCAACCATTCAAGAATGCATTCTTTACATCTAGTTGAAGTATCTTCCAATTCTTGGAAGAGGCAATACTAAGAAAAACCCTAATAGTAGGCATCTTTGCCACACGAGAGAAGGTCTCCTCATAATCAATTCCCTGATTTTCTGCAAAGCCTTTTTCTACAAGCCTTGCCTTATACCTGTTAATGGAACCATCAGAATTCTTCTTGAGTTTATAGACCCATCTTGAGCCTATTACTTTCATGGATGAAGTCTTGGGCACCAAATCCCAAGTGTTGTTTTCCTCAAGTGCTTCAATCTCTTCCTTCATTGCATGCTTCCATTCTGATTTTGCTTTGGCCTCTTCAAAGGATGATGGCTCCTCTTGGTTTATGTCCTGTGCTATGTAGATAGAATGTTTAGTTACTAATGAGGTATCAAACCCATACCTTTCTGGTTTTTTCTTTTCCCTCATAGATCTTCTTAGGCCATGATGTGATGATTCTGCCTCATGTCCAAGTTCCTGCAATTTTGCTTTACCTTTAGACTTCCATGCTTTGATCTTTTCCATCTCAGATTCTTCATCATCCTCTGAGGTGTCTTGTTCTTCAATCTTTGGTTGTTCTCTACCAAGCTTTGGAAAATATTCTTCAAGATCATACGGTAAATTGACCTTCCTGCATGAATCTTCATACCATGAATTATTTTCATCAAAAACTACATCTCCGCTTACCAAGAATCCTTTGTTGGTAGGGTTGTATAACCTGTAACCCTTTTGATTGTTGTCATATCCAATAAATACACACCTTTCTGCCTTTGGATCCATCTTGCCTCTAACCTGTGAAGGAACATGAGCAAAAGCAAGACATCCAAAAATTTTACAATGATCTAGCTTGGTCTTCTTCCATTCCAAGCCTCATATGGACTCATCCCATCAAGGGATTTTGAAGGCAAGCGGTTAATCAAGTAAGTGGTTGTAGATACAGCCTCAGCCCATATATAATTAGGCAAATGCTTTTCATTTAACATGGACCTTGTAGCTTCAAGAATTGTCCTATTCCTCCTTTCTGCCACTCCATTTTGCTTAGGAGTGTACCTTGTAGTTACCTCTCTTTTGATTCCCCTTTCTTGAAGAAAAGAATCAAACTCATGGGAGAAGTATTCTCCCCCTCCATCTAACCTTAGCCTTTTTAGTGATTTACCTGTTTGATTCTCCACAAGAGCCAAGTATCTTTTGAAACATGAAAACACTTCATCTTTGTGTTTCACAAAGAATAGGATAGTCCATCTGCTGCAATCATCAATAAAGGAGACATAATACCTTGATCCAGATATTGAAGCTTCCTTGCTACGTCCCCATACATCTGTATGAACCAACTCCAAGAGATCTCCATGAATATAACCTTTCTTCATGAATGGTAACCTGTGAGACTTTCCAAATTGACATGCACTACACTTATAAATCATATGTTGTTTTGACAAATTAGGGAGTCCAAGTACACTTTGGTCCCTGCAAATTTCTTTAATGACCTTTCACCAATATGTGCTAACCTTTTGTGCCATACTTCCAATTCTGTGAGTGTCTAACTACCATAATTAAAGAGACCAATGTTTCTAGTGTCTTGTAATTCAAATGTAAACAATCTACCTGTCTTTTCACCTTTTGCAATTCTTCTAAATCCTTGACTTGGATCTTCAACAAATGCTCCTGCTTTTGTGAACCTAACTTGAAACCCTTTCTCTACTTTCTGCCCAACACTTATCAAATTCTTTGTAATGGTAGGGACATAGAGTACCTTACTGAGTAGGTTGATATTTCCATCAGGTGCTTTGACATTTCTCTATTTTCTCCACAAGGTGTCTTGTATCATCTTCTGTTTGTACCTCATGCTTATTCCTTGGATCTTCTAAATCTGATAGGAGTGCCACATTTCTTGCCACATGATTTGAACAACCTGAATCTATGTAGAAAACATGCTCATCAGATATACCTTGTGGCATAGCCATATTCATGATCAATAATGAGTCCTCTTTGTTTGAGTCTTCTGTGTTGTTATTGTAGTCTCTCCTTCCTTTGTAGCCTCCTTGATAGTTTGAATGATTGTAGTTGTTGTAGCTGCCATAATAATTGTTGAACCTTCCACTTGAGTAGCCATAACTTCCTCTATTGTATCCTCTACCTCTTTGATTCCTGGAATTCATAAAGCAATTTTCAGTTGTATAATTAGTTAATCCACAAATAGAACATGGGTTGGAGTCTTGGGATCTCCCCCTGGCTTGTCTACCTCCTCTTCCTCTACCTTCGCCATGTCTTCCTCTACCTGCATAGTTAGCTTGATATGTACCTGCTTCATCATCCACTTTCTTTAATTTTTTTTACTGAGTTCCTAGTGTCATTATTTTTCTAGACTTCATGCTTCCCTTTGGGTTCTTCAAGATTAGACAACAATGGTACATTGCCTGCTACATGTTGGAACAACCAGAATCAATATAGAATAAGTACTCAACATCTTTACCTTGCTTGACTGTCATATTCATGAGGAGTAGAGAATCCTCTTGATCATTTGTATAGTTGTTGTAGTCTCTTCTTCCTTTGAAGACTCCTTGATAGTTTTTGTAGCCTTGTTCGTAATTGTGATGGTAGTTGTTTCCTCCATTATTGAACGTGCCTCTTCATTGTCCATAGCTTCTTCTATGGAAGCCTCTTCCTCTCTGATTCTTTATGTTCCTAAAGCATTCATAAGTGGTATGATTTTTCAAGCCACAAATGTTGTAAGGTGAAGAGTTGTATGATCTCCCTCTGCCTTGCTTTGCTCCTCTACCCCTTCCTCTAGTACCTCTTCCTCTACCCATGAAATTTACTTGAGAGGTACTTGCCTCTTCTTCATTCCTCTTACCTTTTCCTTTATCTTTACTGTTATTTTTATCTGTGTAAGGAGAAGAAGATTGACAACGTTTAGAAGTATCTCCATTATTGTTGAGCTTTGTCTCATGTGTGAAGAGTTTCCCCATCAATACATTGATTTCAGGTACCTACATGTCCATATATAGGTCCATTGTTGTGGTAAAGGAGTCCCATTTGTCATCAGCCTTGATGTCATTTATGATCTTCCTTATTATGTGTTCCTCTTCTATTTCTTCTCCAATACTCTGAAGTTGATCAGCTACGTTCTTCATCTTGGTCACGTGGTCATCTGCACTTTGTTTTGGTTGCTTCTTCAAGGTTGTGAACTCCATCCAAAGTTGGTTCTTCCTAGCCCTTTTATTTGATGAGAAGTATGAAGATAGTAGATCTGGAAATTCCTAGTATGAGGTAATAAGAAATCAGATATTGAGTTGAGTATATAAGGCCTAGTTAGATCATCCTTTGCACACCATGCAGCCAGTCTCTCTTGTTCTTCTCTTGTAGTTTGATGTTTACTTCTAAGAGTTGGCATTTCTTCATCTCTAGATATGTATCCATACAAGCTTCTTCCTTGGAGGTAAACCTTCATCCTTTGGGATCATGCTCGATAATTGCCCTTGTCCAATTTGACAATGGATTATGGAAATCCATCTCCCATTTTACCTTAATGTTGCTCTGATACCATTGTTGGAGGAGATAGTGGACACCTTCCAAAGATGAGATGGTTTTGCAAAATCCTACTTCACACCAACCAAAATTGAGTTAAGGATTGCAAAGTAGACCTCTCAAGTTTTCCAAGAAGCACAAATAATTACTCAAGTACTTTGGAATATGATCCTCAAATCACTGGATCAAAATAGATGAGTAGGAGTTTCAACTATGAACCAAAACTTGCTATTTTGGTCACTACACCTACTAAAATAAATAGATAGTACTTCTTCTCTACTAGCAATTGAGTAAAATGCTTCTGGTCCTATCTAACTAACATGGATAGCTACCTTTTGCAAGTTATTTCACTGGAAATCATGGACCATGCTTAGAGAATTATGCTTTGCAAGTTGGAGATGCATCCTGATATTTTTGGGGACTTACCAGTGAGTATTGTTTTGCGCATAACTCAATATTGGCTTATGCAATATATATGAAACTTTGTAGCAACAATAAAGACAATATACTAAATTTATACCAACTTAAATCACATCAAAGGATCAATTAGACACTTAGAAACAAGTTAGAAAAGTTCAATGTTATGAGTGGTACATGATAGAGTAGAAGAGTTGAGATATGATGAAACTATATGTATTAATGCACATAGATTACATTGAAATTGGAAATGAAAAATTTCATTGTGTGAGGGAAATGATAAAGCTATGGTGTGAGCTTGATATCAATATAGAATCCCTTTGAATATCTCTATAAATCAAGCTGCTACATACATGACTTTTTGAAGTCCTCTTTTATAGCTAAAGTTGGAGCTCCTTTTTGAAGTAGAAATTCAAACTTCTACCAAAAAGTATCTCTAGCTTTTAGGATCTCATTCTCCATATACGTCACCAATAATTCGTGTAAAGATTCTCCCTAAGTATTTGTGATTGAAGTGATTCTTTCTATGCTCTTTTACAAGAGGTAAAGATTCGATCTTTTACAAGAGGTCATTCATGTGCTAATACATGAATGTACATATGATCTTTAGGATAAATGATCAATCATTTAGGCTTGGAGTAATTGCACCAACAATGGGAGGTGAAGGTTAGCATAGATGTGGTGTTTGACGAAATGTTAGGCTTTTATGCAGATACCAAAGGTGGACTTGATCTTGAACCAAATGACAAAGGAAATGATGAAAAATCAAGTGTAGAATCTCAAGTTTTGATTGGACCACATTCATCACCAAGCAATAGTTCCAACTCAAATCCATGAAGTGGAAGGTTGCATGGAAATTTCAATCCAACAAATTCATCAACTACATCAAAGAAAGGTAAAGAAAATCTTTCTGCTAGTAGTAAAACATCTACAAGTTTGGAAGAAATTTATGTACATTCGAGTAGTTCAAAAAAGAGCCTTGATGAGGAACTTGGATTTCCCTCTATGAAGACTCCAGGAGTTAAAATGCCACATGTAGATGATACAAGGAGAAGTGACCTAGGACCAAGAAGATATGGGAGGATGCATAATTTTGTTCAAGGAGTGGTGTACGATAGTTATATGGCTCATCATTGTGCCTACATGACCAAGGTAATACAAGATGTTGAACCTTCTTGTTTTGAAGATGCAATTGGAAATGAAAATTGGCAAAAAGCTATCAATGAGGAGATGGCTGAACTTTATGGAAACAAAACATGGAAGTTGGTTCCATTGCCACAAGGAAAGAAACCAATATGCTGCAAGTGGGTTTATAAGGTAAATCACAATGCTAATGGTAGCATAAGTAGGTATAAAGCATGATTGGTAGCAAAAGGATATGCAAAAACATACAACATTGATTATGAGGAAATGTTTAGCCTTGTAGCTAAAATGTCTACTATCAGAGCACTTGTTGCATTAGCTATAACCAAAGGATGGACTTTGCATTAGATGCATGTGAAGAATGCTTTCCTACATGGTGAGTTATAGGAAGAAGTATGCATGGACTAGCCACAATGATATGAAGATTCAAAGCACCCAGAACATGTTTGGATGTTGCAAAAGGCTTTGTATGGACTTAAAGAAGCCCCTCATGCTTGGCATGCAAGGATTGTTGGCTACCTAACCACCATTGGGTTTTCTATGCGTCGTCTAGATCATTCAGTGTATGCAAGGAAGGCTCATGACGACATCATGATTGTGGCTATTTATGTTCATGACTTGGTTGTAGGTGATGATATTGAAGAAAGAATTAAAAAGGTTAAGCAACTTCTTATGCAGGAATTCAACATGAAAGATCTTGGTGTGTTGTAGTATTTCTTCATCATTGACTTTATACATACAGAAACAGGTATATGGATGTCCCAAAGGCAATATGCCTTGAGTATGCTACAAAAGTATGGTATGGTTGATTGTAAGCCAATTTGTATGCAATTAAATCAAAATTTGAAGTTGGATACTACATCAGGTGAAGCATCGAAAAATGCTACTATGTACACGAAAATTGTGGGAAGTTTGATATACCTCACAATTACAAGGCCTGATCTAAGCTACATTGTTGGTCCAGAAAGTAAATTTATGTAGGTTCCTAGGAAGCCACATTTAGATGCTCGGAGGTACACTCTACATTATGAGTGCTACTTTGGATTATGCATTGTTTTATGAAGCTAGTGTAGATTTGTAGGTTCATGGATACATTGATGCAAATTGGGTTGGTAGTATTATAGATATAAGATCTACTAGTGGTTTTCTATTCTCACTTGGGAGTGGAGTTATTACATGCAGTAGTAAGAAGCAACCCACTGTTGCTTTATCGGGCACATAGGCTCAGTATAGAGGTGATGTAATGGAAGCATGTGAGGCATCATGGATAGAGATGCTACTTGTAGATTTAGGCGTGGAAGTGCAAAATTCTATCACCATCTATTGTGATAATCTTAGCAGCATATAGTTAGCGTGGAACCCTATTTTCCATGCTAGAACAAATCATATTAAGGTACATTATCACTTCATGAGAGAGAAGGTATTAGCAGGTGATATTGATCTTGTTTATGTGAGAACAAATGATCAAGTTGCTGATATTTTTGCTAAAGCACTTGGAGCAAAGAACCTAAAGAAGTTTCAAAAGATGCTTGGATTAGAGGACATGACGTTGAGCTTGAAGGGGAGTGTTGAGATGTCAAGCTCAATGATCCAAGATGACACGAATCACTTTTTCATTTCTCTAACATGTAAAGTGGTCATGTTGGTATATCTTAAGGATACTTCATTGAGCTTTACTAGATTTATCTACTTTTGTTTCTTGCCAGCTCACTCATTCGTGGACACTAGGATTTTCCTTATGTAGTTTTCTTTATATATTGGACCTGTTGTAGTGCTATTTTAGGTCATTCTTGTACATTCCTTTTTTTTTAATAGAAGAAGAAGAAGAAGATCATTCTTCCTCGCATCAATATGTGTGTGTGCTCCTCTTTTATTTTGAGGGTGTGTGTATGAGATCTATTCCTTATCTCCTTCCTCGTGACAACCAAGCCGATCTTGGATAATGCTCAAGATGATAACATATTTTCTTGATTACTGGAATAAATAAAGCATCTCACAATGTAAAAGAACTATCATCAATAGGAGGCAGAATGATCTTACCAACTCCCATGATAGGATAAGAGGTGTTATTTGCACATGTGGCAGTATTCCCTTTAGGGGCACACTCAAGTGAAGTGAAGAAACTGTGCTACATGGTAATATGTTTGGTTGCCCCATTATCAAACTACCAAACATCTGATTCAACTGTAGACATACACTATTCATGAGAAGATGGGTCATAACTACAAACAGTAGTAAATTCCCATTCTTCATTCTGCACAAGGTTAGTATGACATCATCATTTCCTTTATAGTATTTGCAAATTATTTTTTTCCTTTTTATTCTCTTTCCATCATTTTCATCTTTCTTTGATTGTGCAAAATTAGTAGATTTTCTGCTTACTAATAGATGAGCCCCATTTACCTTTGCCCTTCTCACTAGCAAGGGAACCTTGATTTGCAACACGCATAATGGACCTATTCTACCTAGACTGATCTTCTTGCAATAGAACAAACTAACTCCTTGAATGTTAAGGCATTTGGATTACCTTTCATCATCAATCAAAGAGTAGAAGTAAAACTCTGATATGAATCTAGAAGATCATTCAGAAGAGTATGTATAAGCGAACTCTTAGGCAAGACTTCATCAATAGAAATCAACTACTTCTTCAAATATTTGATCTTTGTCAAAAACATGTCCATGGAATCTCCTTCATTCATGTGCTCACTCTCCAGGTGTTTTTCGAGGTAAGCAACATGAGCCTCATTCATTCTCTGGTAAGCATATCCCAAGCAACCTTTGTTGTTATGCAAGAGCGAATATGAGGAATACTAGCATGTTTGATAGACAAGACTATCAATGCATGACCATCTCTGCCATCCCAATGAAGTTGATCTGCACTAGGTGCAACAATAATCGAATTATAAACAAGAACTAGAAGAATATCACCATCTTCAATGCCATCTGCATCGGCATCAGAAACTAAATTTGCAAGTGCAATGGGATGTTTTTCAACACTATGCACAATATTCCACATTCTTTTTGCAACCAAAACATGATGCATCATATAAGCCCATAATGGGTAATTGGTACCATCTAATTTATCCTCAAACACCAACATATGGAATACATCACTGCTTTCAACCATGGCCACTAACTAAAATACCTTGATGTAGAAAGATGATTGTATCTCAAAAAGTTGAATAAAACTACTTTGTCGAGTTCTACTAAACATGTACTAGACTTTGAGATGCTTATACTGGTGAACCAAAACCTGTATATATCTTTGGCACAAGAAAGTGAAATTGCCTGCATATGCACTATGATAGTACATTTGAAGGTCAAAACAAGCTCAAGACATGATTTTGATGCCACAAAACAATACAATTGTGGACTCCTAATCGCCCGGAGTATGCTCACCAATTTTCATACTATTTTGAGACTATGACCAAAGGCATGTCGAGGACACCCTAGATGAAGTGGCAACCTACACTGATACCAATCGTTGGATTTTGAGGTCTGCAAAAGCATGCAAAGAGCACAAGAAGGAAGAAGAAGAAGCTTGGAGCACAACACATGATACTAAATGTATTACCAAGTGAATGTACAAAGATAACTGACTTGTTATGGTTATAGATGTATATAGAAGCCATGGGAAAAGAACCTCCAAAAGAGGGAAAAAAGTGCCCCGGTGGTCCTAGTGTGTTCACACACATCACTACCTAAATATATCATCAATTATTAACAACACACTTGCTATGAAATAATGAGTGAGTTCATTTATCTCAAAACCCGACCAAATACATGATTTTTAAGGTGATAAATGATTATATCTATTAAGTAAAAGAGGCAATAAGGAGGATGGTTACCCACTACAATGGAGTAAGATGGTGTTTGTTCCATGATTATAATATTAGCATAAAGTTGATAAAGCAATCCCCTAGCCAAAGAGGGAAAGGGACAAATTGTAGAGTATGTATATTAGAGTGCTCCTACCCTTTAGTAAAGGAATGATATTCTATCAAATTTATGGAAATTTAGGGGACCAAATGATCATGTGTTATAATGAATAGCCTTTGAATATATAAATGCTAAAAGATAAAAAATTAATAAACATTACAACACTTCATGCTAGCAATCTACATCATATTAATGTTTACAATCAAATGGTATTTGGTATCTAGGTTGCATTATTTTTTATTCGATAATTCAATTATTCTTGAATAATAAAATTTTTTTCAATGATCCTTATTATTTTACCGAATTATTTTGTGTCATGTTAGTTTATTCAGACAAGTTCGGATAGATCTTGCACATCAATTTTGAGATTATTTTATCAAAAAAGCTTTCATTCCAAAGATTTTCAATCAGAAATATTATCAATTAAAAAGTTTTTTGATCAAAAATTTTTTATATTGAGAATATTTTATGTTGGAAATATTTTATATAAAAAATATTATAGATCAGAAATATTTGAAATAAAAAATATTTTAAATTCAAAAAATTTTAGATTGCATTTGGTTCATCCAAAATTCTTTGATATTTAGCATGAACAAGTTGATTGTTCACATCGGCATTCTTTTCACTTTTAACTTCTAAATCTGCAAAAAAAAAAGTAATTTATATCAAATAATATAATAACACAAGTCCATGGTCATATGATATCATCACAATAGTCCACATACTAAGATTTGAATTAAAATTCACATCACCATACATCTTAAGTTTTGAATTAAAATTCAATCAACATCATCCACATCATAACATTTGAATAAAAATACATTTAATATCACTGCACACCTTAACTTTTGAAATCCACATCATCATTGCTATATCAACCCATACCATAAAATTTTGAACTAAAATACATTTGACATCATCCGCATCCTCACACTATAATTAAAATAAATAT
This sequence comes from Ceratopteris richardii, assembly GCA_020310875.1. NCBI lineage: Eukaryota > Viridiplantae > Streptophyta > Polypodiopsida > Polypodiales > Pteridaceae > Ceratopteris > Ceratopteris richardii. Next base: position 77,326,041 of record CM035429.1, read on the forward strand.
CATATCTTTGCATATCTTAACATTTCAAATGCACATTATCACTTCAAATTATAATCCACATCACTGCTACATGTATCACCATAATAATAATTCACCTTAAAGTATAATTATATAATATTAACAGAATATCTAAATTTAAAATCATAATTTAAAAAAATCTGATTAAAAAATATGTTCAATTACATCAATTCACGTGAAAATGTCGTAAAACATCACTCTCATATAATTTTAAATCATATCTAGAGATATTTATAAAAACTCTAAGTAACTCATGTACATCAACTCTTTTGATTATATTCTTCTCTATAGTGAGCTCTAATACATACTTGAATCGATAACCTCATTTTTTTTTTAATGGGAGAATCATCTAAATCTACAAACTTGAGTAATTGCAAAATACGCGTTGCAATCGAGTATGCTTCTTGTTCTCTGGTATATGATTAAGATTTAGGGTTTAGGACTAAGGTTTTAGGGCTAAGGTTTAGGCTTTAGGGTTTAGGATTTAGGGTTTATGGTTTAAGGTTTAGGGTTTTGGATTTAGAGTTTAAGGTTCATAACTTAGAAATTATGGTTATGAGTTAGAGTTTAGGATTTAGGATCTTGGATTTTGAGTTTAAGATTCAGGCTTTATGGTTAAGGAGGGTTTAAGAATTACGTTTTAGCTTTTAGGGTACAAGGCTTTAGGGTTTATGGTTTAGGATTTAGGATTTAGCACTTAGGATTTGAAGTTCAAGGTTAAGGATTTAGGGTTTAGGATTCCAAGTTTAGGGTTTAGAATTTGGGATTAAGGATTAAGAATTTATGGTTAATGGTTTAAGATTGAGGGTTTAGGCTTTAGGTTTTACAATTTTGCATAAGGAATTTGGGATTTATTATCAAGCATTTAGGTTTTTAGGGTCTAGGATTTAGGGTTCATGGTTTATGGTTTAGGGATTATAATTTCACTATCTATATGATGATTTTAGCAAAAAACAAACTGATCTAGATTTTTTGGTCCATCCAAAACTCTTTTGAATCTATTTTCAATGTTAATGTATGATGTTCTTCAAAGGTGATCAATGAAATATTTGTAGTTTCCATTAATAGCGTGATTTTATCATCTCTCTCTCATTCCTTAAAACTAAGAGCAAATGAGCTCTTGTGAATACTTTCTCTTGTGCTTATTGATTTTCCCTACCAACTATGCATATCAAAAAGTTAAACTCTCAAATAAATTACAAACTTTGAATATAATTGTTCTCTACAATTGTCTTATAAAAGCAATAATTTAGAAATGAAATATCATAGATAGATAGATAGATAGATAGATAGATAGATAGATAGATAGATAGATAGATAGATAGATAGATAGATAGATATATAGATAGATAGATAGATAGATAGATAGATAGATAGATAGATAGATAGATAGATAGATAGATAGATAGATAGATAGATAGATATATAGATAGATAGATAGATAGACAGACAGACATATAGAAAGAGGGAGCATTGAACTCACCAGATATTTAGATTCAGATTGGGTTGGTGAACTTGATTCTCGACAGTCTACTTCTTAGTAAATATTTTTTTGGCTCAATATCTATCTCTTAGGAAACTAAGAAACATCCTATAGTTTCTCTATCATCCACCAAGGTTGAGTACCGAGCATCCAACTTTGTAGCATGAAAGTCATCTAGCTTGAATGTTTATTATCATACATTGGTATTTTGTAGGTTGCTCGGACATGTATCCACACTGGTAGCTAGTCAGCCTTGGCCGTGGCCAATAATCAAATCTTCCATGCTCATACCAAGCACATCAAGATCAAATAGCATGTCATCATTTAGAAGATTGTATTGGAGGAGATTACTCTGGATCATCGTACCTCTCAAGAGAACCTAGTAGAAATGATCATGAGGCCTCTACCTCCAATTCCACTCAAGTGCTTAATGGACCACTGTAGCATTGAGCCACTCCAAAGTGGAGTCGTAGAGGGGGACTTGATGACATGAGTTCTTGTACTTCCTTTCCATTTTTATCCACATGAGTGCATCTCCATTTTAAATCCAACGCGACACTCCATTTCATATCATTTAAGTACTATCTCATTGTATTTTGGTACCTTTCCATTTTCTTCTACCATTGAATTCATTCTCCTTCAAGGGAAATTATCCCACATATGATGTACTTTGAAGAGCTTCTTTCAAAGTACATCATATGACCTAACCATAATTGCATCCTCATTTATTCAAAAACCAAAAGCATTCCTTCATTGACTATAGTCAAATAAGACAAATAACTTGCCCCTAATATCAGTCTATGTTTTGAATACACAATCCCTCATAAGCTTCTCATTCATAATCTAGCTCCATCCAAAACACACCAACTCCACTAGAGATGAAAGCTGAGATAGTAGGTTGAAGGTGGGTAAACATGAAAGGAAGATCACAATGAAGAGAGAAAGAGAGCACATAGGAAAAAGGGAATTAAACACAACCGAGAGAGAAGCATAAATAGGAAAATTTTTCATTAAACCTAGAGACAACCCCTCACAAAAAATGCAAAGATATACAAGCATCAAAAGATAATTTTTTTATCATAAAATATCAAATTTAAAACTATTAGTTCCCTATAAAGAATAAAAAGCAACTCCCATAAATAAGGACATCTTACCATCATCAACCAAGTTTCTAACGCCTCAAAACATTTTTTTCCATTGGTAATTAACTCAAAAAAATTTATGAAACAAGCCATAAGAAAAAAAAATGAGAAGGAAAGAAGAGTATGAATGTAAAAAATAAAAGCAAGTCCTAAATGGTTCTTCCAATGTACGACCATGTGTGTATGTATGTATGTATGTATATATCTACACACACACACACACACATATATATATATATATATATATATATATATATATATATATATATATATATATATATATATATATATATATATATATATATATATATATATATATATATAGTTAGGTCGCTGGAATGTAATTAAAACTACTAGAAAATGTGATTGGAAAGGACGCACATCAAAAGGATGTAGCGTAACACTTGTAACTTTTTAATAATGAAAAAGTGCGAGAAGCAGATGCACAAGAGAGCGATGTCGGACTGTGGGTCTGTGCGGTGTGCCTGTGGATCATTTCCGTGCAAGTGTTTACTTACGCTGGTGTATTGATCTTTATTGTTCTGAGTATTAAGTCATTTCGGTGATCTTGTGTATGTGATATTTTATTGGTGAGGATATAAGTTTAATTGTGGTTGCGCATCAATCACCGGTGAAGAATCCGTGTTACTCTGCATAATTAATTATCATAACTTTATTGCGGTGACATATTCTGTATGCTTCTAGAAAGTTTGGTAGTGAGATTGCTAATTACAAGTTGCTTGTGGATAGTCAGGATAAAGTGATGAATAACTCTGCATAGTGAATTTTTCCTCTAGGAAAATAATTATAGGGCCTCTATAATATAGACCCCTGACCATCCCAAGAACCTAGTAGTTGATTTATTCTCGTACACCATTAACACTGGCACCACCCATGGGGTGTGGAATAGCGAGTCTGAGGGTAGACAAAGGTTGGATGAAAGAAAGAATTCTATGATATATGCATATAACGCATTCCGATGAATCTTATCTGAAGGACCAAAGTGATCAGCATCCATGGAAAGTTACTAGCACGTTGGGAGCACCCTCTGATGGTAGTGGTGAAGGACAATCATCTAAAGGAAAGCATGATACTCGAACTAGTGGAGTGGCACCACAGTATGTTCTTGTTCAAGGATTACAGAGTATACCAAAATTTCAATCCGTTCAATCTATTGAAAGTGTGGTCAATGGAGTAGGCACTGATTTTGGTGATAGCTTGGTGAATCCCGGTGACAACCCAATTTTTTGTTGTGATTCCGGTGGTATTAGTACATTTGTGGGTGAAATTTCTGGTGTTCTCTGAGTTTTCATAAGCACTTGAATTTTCGTTTGCACCTGAGTTTGCTCCAACCACCCAGCATGCATCGTAATTCCTGCAGTTGACCTGATCCACTAAGGTCACTTTCTTGGCACTCTGTGTGCACCCCTAAGCGCGAAAGAACCCAACAACATGGTGAATCCGACGTGAAACGCATGGGGGAATTGATCTTTATTTTGATCCAACTTTGAAGTTCACCTTGAGAAGACCTTTAGTTGAATGTTAGAGTGAGATACTTGAGGTTGAGAGTTTTGAGTATTGACATAGATTGAGAATTTGAGTTTTGGATTGAGATTTTTTGACCTTGATGGAGGCCTTAGGCTTAGATCCCAGAACCTTAAGCACCTTACTTCAAGTGTTAACTGAATCCTAATGGATTTCCACACATAGTAATGGTGTGATGAGAGGCCTATAGGCAATCTCAAAAGAGTGTGGATTCTTTAATGGCCGAGATGTAACTAGATTCTTGCAAGTTTATGAAACTAAAATGAACCTCTATGGTGTGAGTGCTTCTATGAAGCTTAGTGAATTTTCAAGGATTGTAATGCCCAAGTGTTTGCTTGCAATTATAAGGATCTTAAAGGAGTAGATCCAAACATCTATATTCATACAATTCCCATAGCTCTTGACTCTAAAGCTACTAAAAAAATACATTTTACATACAATGATGTCTATGCTAACCAAGATTAAAGAAGAAATTGATAAATTTTTGTCAGTAGGATTTGTCTATGAGATTGAACACACATATGGATATCCCCTATAGTGGTGGTGCCAAAGAAAAATGAAAAATTTAGGATTCATATAAACCTCAAAAAACTTAATGAGTCCACTATAAGAGATAACTACCATTTGCCAATCATTGATCATTTGTGAGAAAGAGTAGCAAGAAAAGAGGTATATGGCTTCCTAAACGGTTTCTCTAGATAGAATTAGGTTCCTATAGTCCCAGAAGTCCAACATAAAACTACTTTTGCTAGAGAATGGGGAGTATATGTACTTAGAGTTCTGCCTTTTAGTTTAATCAATGCATATGCAACCTTTCAAAGACTAAATTGTCATATGTTAAAAGAATTTATCATGAAAATCATGGAAGTATATGTTTATGACTTGTGTGCTTTTTCAATAAGTATACCAAATCACTTGGTAGATCTCAAACATATTTTCCACAAGTGTAAAATTTATAGAGGATGTCTCAACCCTGAGAAGTGTATATTTTTTGTGAGGCAAGGAAGAAAATTGGACCACATAGTATCTAAAAATGGCATTTCTACAGATAAGGAGAAAAGAAAGATTATTTTTGAAATGCCAAAATCCACAAATATAAAGGAATTATAGGCATTTACGGGACATTTTGGGTATTATAGAAGATTTGACCAAAATTATGCCATAACAACATTTAAATGGAATGAGGAGTGTGAAGAAGCTTTTACGAAGCTCAAAACATGGTTAGTTCAACACCAATTTTGAAGCCTTCAAATTTGGGAGAATATCTTTCATGTTCATGTTGATGCTTCAAGCTTTGCATTCTATTGCATTTTAGCTCAACCTGTTGACAATAAAAAATGGGATTTCCCAATTGCATATGCAAATAGGAAACATAACCAAGCTGAGAAAAAATATGCAACTACTAAAAGAGAAGGATTGGGCATGGTTTATGCTATTAAGAATCTAGACATTATTTTCTTGCTAATACGTTCACATTCTTTGTGGACCATCAAGATTTATGATACTTGGTGAATAAACCATGTAACACAAGAAGAATAGTTAGATGGATTTTGTTATCAATAGAGTTTGATTTTGAAGTGATACTCAAACAAGGGAAAGGTCACATTAGAAAATACCATCTATCTAGGGAGTAATGGAGAAGAGCCAAAATGAGTGAATGATGAGCTAATAGACACATATCTCTTTAAATTAGAAGTAGTTCGTGGGTGGGCCAACAACAAAATTCCAATATTAAGTTTTGGACCTCAATTAAGGAAAGATAATCTTAGTAATGAGATAGTAGAAATTACATTTTACTCTCAAGATAATTGTATTATCTTCAGCAATTGAGAATTTTGTTGACTTGTATATTGGAAGAAGAACAAAGGGACTATCTAGAAAAGGCACATCACTCACAAAATGTAATGCATGCATCTAAGTTTCAAACCTTAGTAAATTTGCACAAATTAGACGCATATTGGCCTAGCCAGAGAATTGATGTCCATCACTTTATTAAAAAATATGAACAATTTCAAGAACAAAAATTTGTTGATTATGCCACTTTATTTTAGTTCAAAAAATCCATCTTGGAGTGAAGAAATAGTAAAGTGCTTAAATTCATACAAGGAGAAAGAGAAAGAAATGTTCATGATAAGGTAATGAATTGGGAATGTAAAGGGTATTCTTTGATACATGACTAGTTATAAAAAAGAAGAAAAGATGGATACTTGAGGATCTCTATACATTGAGGATGAATATATCAAGACTCTTCAATTGGCACATGGAGTAGCATCATGATACTTTTTAGCTGATAGGACTGCTACATTTTTTATATATGTTGGATTGTGGTGGCCTAGTCTTCATCAAGATGCATAGTTGTGTGTAAAAAAATGTGACATATTCCATATAACCAAAAACCCAATTAAGAAAGATGAAATGCCTCCAAGAACAATCATGAATTTTAGAGTCTTTTCAAAATGGGGAATAGACTTCCTTGGACCCATTTCACCTCCTTCTAAAGATACTCAGGTAGAGTATATTATTGTGGGCATTGGCTACTTGACCAAGTGAGTACAAGCTAGGGCAACAAGAAGGAATGTTGCACAAATAGCAACTAGATTTTTATTTAAGTTTTTTTTGTAATATTTGGCCTTCTAATTGAAATTGTGAGTACTCATTTCTTGAATAAGGTTATAGGTTGTTTGTTGGGGAATTTTTATTGATTCATAGATTATCATCCCCATACAAATGTTCTAGCAAATATTACGAAGACAGTTCTATGCATAATGTTGCAAAAGATAGTAAACAATAAGAGATCATATTGGGAGAAGCAACTACATCATGCTCTATGGGCTTATAGAGTTTCTTACAAGACCAATATTGGAACAACACTGTTTTATATGGTGTATGGAAAAAATCCTATTCTTACCATGGAATTCTTAATTCCAACCCTAAAAATATCACAAACCCTAGAATGGAGAGGACTTGAATTGGTGGACAAAGTTGAAGACTTGCAAGAAATCGGATCAATAAGACTTTAAGAAATAAATTCTTTACAAGCAAATAAAAGGAGAAAAGAAAGCATATTTTGACATGCATATTAAAGACAAAGATATGAAGGAAGGAAACTTGGTGTTGGCATTCACAATAAAAGAGTTAGGTAAGAAATTGCATAAGACAGAACCTGGATCATCAATTTTGCATAAGTTAACTCCTAGTGGTACAATACAACTAGCCACATTGGATGAAAAAATCATGCCTAATTACATGTGGTTGTAGAGTCAAAAAATATTTAGAAACTCTTACTGAAAAAAAGTGGCATGAGATACAAATTGCAACAAACAAAAAATAGCAGTTAGAAAGAATCAAACAAGAGCTACAATAAGAGCACAAGAGAATTAAAAAAGATTAAACACAAAATGAGATGCCACGAGAAATTTTTATCGTAAAATTGATTAGTTTTGTTCTTCATTCTTCAATCATGTTTTTTCTAATTTTTTGTACAAAGCAATCTTTCCATGTTTTGAGTCCCTTTGAGTTCTTGTAAATATTTCATCCATTGTGAAAAGAAGTTTGATAAGCCTTGAAGACTACAAAATCGCACAAATCTAAAACACTTCAAGCAAATTTTTTGAGAATTATAAAGTTCCTTGTTTACAGAGTAAATGGAGCTAGCATTTATAATATGCATCAATCAACAGCAAAGACATAAGAAAATCCAATCCTATATTCTCATTTTCACAAGAGAATAAGGAGGGGGAGGAAAGATAAAAAGAAGTAGAAGCAAAAAAATAAAATAAGCAAGCAAGAAGAAAAGAGTCACACACACAAAAAAATTGATGGGAAATTGTGTCATTTATTTTTTGTATAAAAATAGATTGACTTTATTTTGAAGTGATAGTTTGATATTTTAAATTATAGAAGACAAGCCTCCACATGAATAAATGATGTTATAATTTTTTATCAAAATAAAAGAGTTTTTCATAAAGCTTATATATATAATCTTTTACTTTGTCATGCGATGTTTTAATC
>CM035429.1:77336739-77366739 GCA_020310875.1 Ceratopteris richardii
AAGGCACAAGACAATCCCTTGAGCTTATGGAGAATCAAATAGACCTTATAGGCATGCGATAAGTGCAAAGAAATGCACTATGTAATTTGGAGCATCAAGGAGAAAGAGTCGATACAAAACAAATAGGTCCGTGGGTCGACTAGCTCAAAAAACTTACTATCTATGGATGAGACAATGAACTTCAAATGCCCATAGCGACCAGCGTGATTACAATTAGAAAAACTCCTTTTATGGGAATGATAAACATAGGTTGATTGTATATAATGCACAAAAGTATAAGGAATAAGCAAAATATGCTATAGGAATGAATCAAACATTCACCGGTGGTACTTCCTATTTTTTATGAATACGTAAGATTGGCCCCGAGACAGAAAAACTACGATTTCTCCCAATCTACTTAGCCAAATGCTATGAAACTCTATAGGCATAGACTAGACATTAATATCTTTCAAGTGCATCATCTTGCACTCAATTTGGAGCTCTGTATAGAGAGCTGCAACCTCTGCAAGATTACTATTGGCAAAAAAGATGATGCAGAAAATTGAAAGAGCAAGACAATGATGCTCACAAGAGTATGTATATTGCTTCCATGTATTGTACAAGTGATTTCAAGTCTTTATATAGACTCTAGGAGTGTTCCACAAATTATACAAGTGGATTTTTAATTCAAATGAAGGTGGGAATGGTTGTTGGAGGGAATCAATTCACTTTCCTACACTCTAGGAAAAGTGAAGATCTAGTCTGATCTACTTTTAGGTGATTGATTGCTTGATTGAATGCAACTCAACCACCACAAACTCGTGGGATTTGGGCAATATCTTTCTACCTTTACATGTGTAAATCTCAAGGCTTTTACAATGTTAAAAGATCCATGAAAAATCTTTTCTAAAAAATGCAATAAGTGTCTATAAGAAAAAGAATTCTCCAACGGATATTCTTTCGTCGTGATAGCCTTTGATGTAGATCAAATCCACCTCAAGCATAGTGTAAACTTGATGTTCCAAAAGCTCCCCCTCAAGCTAAATTATGCTTGAGTCTTCATTCTCTAATAGCTTGAATACCTGCCATGGCTTTGAGACTACAAAGTTTTATTCCATCAAGTGCCTTCGTCATCATATTTGCTACTTGCTTTTCAATAGGAACAAAAGAAATGTCAATCTCCTTTGCCATGAGCTTCTCCTTGATGAAGTGATAATGAACCTGTATGTGTTTGGTTCTTGCATGGAAAATAGGGTTTGCCGCTAGATGCATGGAACTTACATTATCTCCAAATATGTGAGGTTTGGAGTCCCAAATCTGTATACAATGCCTTTAACCATATTGCCTCTTGAGTTGCTATGGTCAAACCTCTGTACTCTGCTTCAGTTGAGGATAAAGAAACTATTGGTTACTTCTTGGAACTCCATGACACTAGCTTTGAACGTGCAGATGCTAAGTAACCAGAAGTACTTCTTCTATCATCCTTAGCTCCTGCCCAATCTGCATCTGAATAAATTTTGATATCCAAATCTGAAGAGTATGGATAGAATATACCGTCATTGATTGTACCTTTGAGATACTTAAGTACTCTCTTAGCTGCATCCATGTGTGGTCTTCTTGGCGAGTGCATGAACTGACTAAGCACTCCCACACTATATGAGATGTCTGCCCTTGTATGAGTAGCATATATCAAGCTACCTACCAAGCTCCGATACTCTTTAATGTCTTCAATTTTCTCACCTTTATAAACACTAAGTTTATGATTCATCCCCAAAGGTGTACCTGCAAGTTTAGTGTTCTCCATTTTGAACTTGAGAAGTAGATCCTGAATGTATCTTCTTTAAGTCAAATACATTCCTTCATCTGTGTATATCACCTGCATACCTAGGAAATATGTGAGCTCACCTAGGTCATTGATTTTGAACTCCTCTTGCATGTGTCTCTTAATCCTTTGAATGCCATTTAGATCATCACCTGTCATAATAATATCATCTACATATACACATAGATAGATAACCTCATCATGATCCCTTTTGATGAATAGAGAAGGATCTGAGTTGCTTGGTTTGAACCCTTGATCTTGAAGGTATGTAACCAACCTCTAATTCCAAGCTCTAGGAGCTTGTTTCAATCCATAAAATGCTTTCTTAAGTCTAGAAACATAAGATGGATGACTAGGGTTTTCAAAACCTGGTGATTGTGACATTTATAGCTCTTCACTTATCCAACCATTTAAGAATGCATTTTTCACATCAAGTTGGAGGAGTCTCCAATTCCTTGCAGCAGCTACACTTATCCATATCCTGATTGTAGTCATCGTTGCAACTGGTGAGAATGTTTTCTCATAGTCTATACCATGATTTTGAGAGCATCCTTTGGCAACTAATCTTGCCTTGTACCTACAAACTGATCCATCTGAATTTCTTTGAACTTTATACACCCATCGAACCAAATCCCAAGTGTCCATCTCCTTCAATGCATCTATTTCTTCTTTCATATCCTTTTTCTAATTAGGGTTTCCCTTTGCCTCTTCATAGGTTGAGGGTTCCTCTGAAATAAAGTATTTTTCCAAGTAGATTGAATGCTTGGTAACAAATGTGGAATCATATCCATACCTTTATGGTTGTTTCTTCTCTCTTGCTGATCTTCTAGGTGCCTATTTGGAGCATTCTCCAACCTCTTGCATCTTTGCTTTGCCTCTTGATTTCCATAGCTTATAATCCTTTTCTCTTTCATCTTGGTCATCGTCTGTATCACTTCTTGGATCTTGGACCTCTGTATCATGCTTACTTCCTAATTGATAAGAATCAAAATCAACATCATATGGTAGAGTTACCTTTTGTTAATTTGTCTTCATCATACCAAGACATGTGTTCTTCAAACATAACATCTCTACTTGTAGTGAATTGCTTGGTTGAAGTATTATAGAACCTCTATCCCATCTGAGTTGAATCGTATCCAATAAACACTACCTTTGTTGCCCTTTCATCTAGCTTACCTCTTATTTGTGATGGTACATGAACATAAGCTAAACAACCAAAAACCTTACAATGTCCAAGACTAGGTTTTCTTCCATTCCATGCTTTATAAGGGTCATACCTTGAAGTGATTTGGATGGTAGTCTATTGACAAGGTATAGTGCAGTTGAAATAGCCTGTGCCCATTGATAATGTGGCAACTTCTTCTCTTCAAGTATTGTTCGGGCTGATCCAACCAATGTCTTGTTTCTCCTCTCTGCAATTCCATTTAGTTGAGGAGAGTACCTGATAGTCACTTCCCTTTTGATATCTTTATCCTGCAAGAACTCATCAAACTCTTTGGAGAAGTATTCTCCCCCTCCATCAAATCTAAGCTTCTTGAGTGATCTACTTGTATGGTTCTCCACATGCGCAAGATACTTTTTGAAGAAATCAAACAATTCATTCTTACTCTTGATAAAGTATAGAACAGTCCATCTACTATGGTCATCAATAAATGAGACATAATACCTTGATCCTGTCAATGAAGGTTCTTGACTTGGTCGCCATGCGTCTGTATGTACTAATTCCAATAAGTTGTTGTGGATGTAGCCTTTGTGGTTGAATGGTTGTCTTTGTGGCTTCCCAATCTGATATGCATCACACCTATTGATCATGTGTTGCTTTGATATGTTTGGCAGTCCTAGAATACTTTGATCCCTGCATATATCCTTCAACGTTCTTTCATTCACATGAGAAAGTCTCTTATGCCACACTTCAAGCTCACTTAGGGTTTGAGACCCAAAAGTGAATAGAGCTATGTTCTTGGTTTCTCCTACTTCAAAAGTAAAGAGCCTACCATGCTTCTCACCTCTCGCTATCTTCTTGAAGCCTTGACATGGATCTTCCGCAAAAGCTCCATGATGGGTGAACCTAACTTGCAAGCCTTTTTCAACTATTTGGCCAACACTTATTAGGTTTTAGTGATAGTGGGTACATAGAGAACCTTATTCAGAATGTTTGTCCTGCCATTGGAAGCTTTGACATTACCAATCTTCTCTACATTTTGTTTCGTATCATCCCATGTTTGCACTTGATGTCTATGCCTTGGACTTTCCAAATCAGATAGAAGAGCAATGTTGCCTCCAACATGATTTGAACATCCTGAATCTATGTAGAACAAATGATCATCTTCTTTACCTTCTTTGTGGCTTAGATTCATGAGAAGCAATGAGTCTTCATGTGATTGATCTTCTCAATAATTTTTGTAGTCCCTTCTATTATAGCTTCTACTATTATTGTTGAAGTTGTGTCCACCTCTTCCACTTCCTTTCAGGGTCTTCCCATTGAACCACCAACTTTGAGTGGTGTGTTTAGTCTTATCGCATATGGCACAAGGTTGAACATTTCGACCTTTGGCTTTGTCTTGCTTTGTTCCTTTCTTCTTTCCTTTCTACTTGTTCTTGCTTGCGAAGTTGGCTTGGGAAGTCTCTTCTTCATCTTATTCCTTCTTATTGCCTTTCTGCTTCTTATCCTTCTTATCTACATATAGGGCACTAGTTGAATTACCATGATAGGCGTTACCTTTCTTTATGCTATTGTTGGCCTCTTGATTAAAGAGTTGTCCAAGAAAGATGTTGTGTGGAGTCTCCACATCCATGATGAGATCATAAGACGTAGTGAAGGATTATCATTGCTTATCACTTTGAATGTCCTTGAGAATTTGCCTCATGATAGCCTCTTCCTCAATCAGCTCTCCAGTGGATGCTAATTGATCCGCAACCTCCTTGACCTTGGTAACAAACTCTATGATGGTTTGTTTAGGTGTCTTCCTCATTTGGTTGAACTCGTTCCAAAGATGATTCTTTCTTGCTTTGGTACTACTAGAAAAGAAAGTCGAGGGCATCCCAAGTCTCTTGAGATGTCTTGCATCCTCTAATATATGGTAATAGAAAGTTAGAGATAGAGTTTAGTATGTACGACCTTGCTTGAGCATCCCTTGCACACCAAAGTGTGAGCTTATCTGTCTCCTCTTGTGTAGGTCCTCCTTTGGATCTTGGAATAGGCATAGCTTCATCACCTGCTACAATTCCATAAAGATTTCTACCTTGCAAATAGGCCTTCGTGGGTCGACCAGGTCAAAAAACTTACTATCTATGGAAGAGATAATGAACTTCAAATGCCCATAGCGATCAGCGTGATTACAATTAGAAACAATCCTTTTATGGGAGTGATACACAGGGTTCAGTGTATATAATACACAAAATTATAAGGAATAAGCAAAATATGCTATAGGAATGAATTAGACATTCAATGGTGGTACTTCCTATTTTTCAGGAATATGCAAAGATTGACAAAAACAGTGATTTCTCCCAATCTACTGAACCAAATGCTATGCAAACTTATTCGCATAACCTAGACACTAATATCTTTCCAATGAGCCATGCATCATGCAATTCGGAGCTCTGTAGAGAAAGGAGCAGCCTTGGCAATATTACTGTTGGCGAAGAAGATGATGCAGAAAATTGAAAGAGTAAGACAATGATGGTCACAAGTGTATGTATATTGCTTCCCTGTATTGTACAAGTGATTTCAAGTCTTTATATAGACTCTAGGAGTGTTCCACAAATTCTACAAGTGGATTTTGAATTCAAATGGTGGAAATGGTTGTTGGAGGGAATCAGTTCACTTTCTTACAATCTAGGAAAAGTGAAGATCTAGTTTGATCTACTTTTAGGAAATTGATTGCTTGATTGAATGCAATGCAACCACCACAAATTCGTGGGATTTGGGCTATATCTTTCTACCTTTACATGTCTAAACCTCAAGGCTTTTACAATGTTAAAAGATCCATGAAAAATCTTTTTTTTTAATACAAAAAGTGAGCAGAAGAAAAATAATTCTCCAACGAATATTCTTTCGAAGCGATAGCCCTTGATGTAGATCAAATCCACCTCAAGCATAGTGTAAGCTTGATGTTCCAACAATAATTAAGAATAATTATCCATGCCAGATCCAAATATTAATACTGCTATTCAAACCACTTCAAAGCAAGAAAAAATAATGGAAATGGCAAGAAATTTGCAAGAACAAAGGAAATAATATTAGAAGTTGAAATAGAAAGTTCAAGCTAAGGAAGATCAAAACAAATAACAAGTAAATATGATGGTGTTCATAAAATAAATATGAAAGGAATATTAGAGATACAAGGAGTTTATGGAAAAAGTAATGGATGCATTTCAAAAAGAAGTGGAACAAAATATAGAAAGCATAGTAGAGGCAATGGCATAGGATCGAATAAAGAAATTAGAGAAAATTAAAGATGACATATAACAAGTAGAGATAGAGGCACAAGTTCACACATCAAAGATACAAAGACTAGACGAGAGGAAACAAAAATGAATGTACCGTGAAATGATGAAGATTAGGATAAAGAGATCAAGACTCTAATCAAATATAGGAATGCTCGAATAGCACACCTACAAAAGTTGTATATGCTAGACTCATAAAGTTATTTGTCCATAAGATAAAGAATCCCATCATGACTTTTCAAAATTTTGATATCTTAGATTTGCCACTACCTTATATGACAACTCTGTTGGATGTAGCACGACAATAGTTATGGAGAGCCAGAGCTAGCTCTACATGCAATGTACGAAGCTAGATGGAGAAATCCGATAGAGACCAATTCTCTCTCATTCACAAATATAGGATAAGTGAAGGTAAAGAGACAATGATATGGTCCTCGCTTGGATAAGATCTATAAATATGTGCCTTTCATTTTGATAACACTAGTCTTTTATACAAAAAAGGGATCCATTTGGCCAATCAAAAGAAGATAAGATTATTGGATAGATTTCCCTCTAAGTTAGAAGTGTTCACATGCATGTAGAAGAAAGCTCATAGCTAACAATACCCCCTTAAGCTTGATTATAGAAGTAGATCTTTGGGAAGTATCCTTTCCTCAAAGCTAGACTAGGATGGTACAATTATGATTTCTTCCCATGTACAAAGAAGGTAATACAATGTTTATATCTTTCCTTCAGCAAACTCGTGGGTGGTAGAAATCCTTCCCTATATAATGAGGATGGTAGAAAGGGGATGTTTTACAACACATCAACATAGGTGAAATTGACTTGGGCTTCTTCCTCTTCATTTGTCTCCTCTGTTACGTTGACATTTCCAGGCCTTTTGAAATCTCCTTTTTTGTTTTTTTTGTTGCCATTGTTGTTGTTGCATAGTCGACAATGCTTTGTAGCATCGTTGGGCTTACCACACATTCTGCAAGGATTAACTTGAAAACAATTTTTTGAAAGATGTTTGGTGCAATCGCAATGAATGCATTTTGTAGCTCTTAGAACCATGGCATTTGTTGCAAATTCATCATGGGTATGTTCATGTTATTTTCATGCTTATTTGACCTTCTCCTTGAGACATAATAAGAGAATAAAGATGGATTTTAAGTGCTATTTTGGATTTTCTACAAATAGCCCCAAAATTTTGCTCTAGAGTGATCCATGCTCGATTTGCCATAGTGAAATCATCCAAGAAATGTACATAGTTACTTCTAAAGATGTGAGTAACATTCCAAGTGATTCTTCACCCTTTTTCCTGAAATATGGTAACCCTCTTCTATGTTCAAGTGTTTTGTTTGGTGCTAATGGTTTTGTGATGGACAATAATGGTTTTATCATGAGATGCCCCTTGCTTTTTGTTTGACATTGTGGAAACCTTGACCATTGAACTTGTCCAAAGGGTTTTCACTCATTTTAGAGAGGTCTTGTTTGAGTTCAACAACACATACCTACTAACTTGAGTCAAAATCACTCACAAGAACAATTTCTAGTGCTAATCTACTTCTCACATAGAAAGATTATTGACGTCGAGAAATTTAGAGCCCCCAAATTTCAACTATGCAAAAGACAGAATTACACCTCTTGAACAAGATCATATACACAATTTGCACAAAACAAGTTGATGAAAATACGTCATTAACGTCTTCAGTTACGAAGACGTCAATGATAGAGAATGAGAAATACTACTCATGCCCATGTAACTCATCAAGCCTGAATCATAATCAATCTGCACCAAATATAAGTACAAGGACTCTCTCTCTTCTGTTTGTTTTGACTCCCCCTAAAGATGCTTGTTCTTCCCCTTATATACTCGCACGAACAAAATACAACTACCATAATCGCACGACATCCACCCTACCTAATTTGTAATTGCTACTTTTAAAATTCTGATGAAGCAAAATACGGATTCAACAAAATTGCGAATCAACAACATCCGATTTAGCAAAATTTTGTCAGACTACTTATCTTCCCATTTCTCACTCCTCAACACTTGGCACTGCCTGGTTGGGGATTTTTTCCAAAAATCAAGGCCAAATTTACAATCCCTTGATCAAAAACTATGAAACTAAGTTCCCTATGAAGATTTTCTTCCTGAGCTTCACCTACAACTGTAGTATCTTTCTGAACTTCTCATGCTCCCACCCACATTTCCTCTAGCTCCAATATCCTTTCATAAACTACCTCTTTCTATTGTTGAACTAGATCTTTCAACTCCTTATCCAAAGTCTCTTGAACTAGCTGCTCCCTAAGTTCTGCAATTTGATGTTGCAAGACTTCCTTCACTTTTATGTTGCTCAATAAATTGTATCAACTGACTCTCATGAATTGATACAAATCCATCTTGTATCTGCTCATATTGATATCTAACAAGTGTCTGCACCCTTTCTTTAATTCTAGTCCATAAATCCTGCATACACTTATGCATTTGCTACTTCTAAGTAACCATATCCATCTCAGTCATCAAGACTTCATCCACCTCAACCTCTTCATTTTGTAACATCTGCTTTTCAAGCACAAGTAATGGTTTCATTCTAGATTTCAATACCTCATTCTCCACCTGCAAAGTTGTATTTACTACAGCTAACTTCTAGATCTCTGTATCCACTAGTTGCTACATCTTTCCTGTCCATTCAGCAAATTCTTGCAATGAATTCTTAACTTTGAGTATTTCCAATGTCTTCTACTTCCGAAAATCGATGAAAACTTCCTCGTGCTCCTATACCTTCCTCGACAACTCATCTTGTAAACTTTGCACTTGTGATTTTTGCAATTGATACTTCAATAATCCATCCTATCCCACTATAAACTTATATACTTCATCCAGTTTTTGTTGTACATCATGCACCTCTACATTGACCTCCACTTTTGATTGTGATAGCTGTTGCACAGATACCTTATCTACTACTATCTTTAACACCGGTTCCAACTTACACTTTTTTGATAATTTAAAACTTCTCCCAATAATCTTGTGCTCCTCAACATCCTATAATTTATGAATTGATGTCTTATGAAATCTCATGCCCTTAGAAGTCTCACTCTTCAATTTCTTTGCCACTCATTCCACTTCAGCTGCCTTATATGCTGCCTTCAACAAAGTACTCTATGTATCATCTTATTGCTCCTCCATAATGACACAATCCTGGACCTTTTGCTTCATAATTGGGGAAGCAAGCTCAATTCCTATGTGTTAGTCCATACAACTTCATTCCTTTCTACTTTCTATAAAAATTGAAACAACGTTGCTACATATGTAGCTAGCCTACTGTTCACCTGGTTCTTCCTCTTATCTGAAGAGAAAATCTCACCATACATTCTGTCAAAAATCCAATGAGCCCAACTCACATTTCCTTCCTTCCTCGCCTAGCACAAGGGCGCATAGTTTTCTTTACACATATAATCATATTTAACTATGAAACATAATCTCTCAAGTTACCACTTGAGTTTTTTCCTGCAAGCATATGATGCGTTTTTCAATATACAGTATTGACGGCCTCCTTCAGGAGGACCTAATTCCTTCCTTAAAGCTTCCTTCAAACTTTGGGCATGACAAAGTCCTTGAAAATAGGTAATTTAAACACTTCTACAACCAACTCGGGTAAGAACTTCACCTACTGCAACAATTAACCTTTGGTTTTCATAATAATTTCTAGTTGGCTCTTAGCATAATAATTAAGTCGCCAACATTCCCATGGTAGTGAGGCAAAATCAAGAAAAGATATGCGTTGTAGCCAGATAACATTAAGTGGAGCGCTTACATCAGTCTCAACCTTGAAATCAATAAGCGCATCTATGAGTGATTGTGGTATTTTACTAGCCCATGTAGGTGTTTGGGTTTCATCATCCTCGTCCTGCCACTGACTATCACTATCCTCTATTGAAGACTCATCCTTATACACCATAGCTTCCTTTGTCTACACTCTATCCCTCATTTCTGTAGTATCGATGATCCGGAATACAGAAGATAGAGGAAGAATCTTGCTTTTGGGCATGTAGAGGCACACTTCAAATGCACCAATCAATCTCAATTGCACTGATCCAACAACAAGCAATTGTACAACGTGAGCACCCCCATACTTAACGCTATGCTTACATGATGCATAAAGTTGGACAAAAATTCCATAAAATAATTTTAACTTTATTCTCACCCCGATGCGGACATTTAAAATATTTATGTGCCCTTCCTTTTTCTTCAAAAAAAATCTGAATGCACACAATCCGATTGAGCACCCTCCGAGCAGTTAAACTCTGATGACACCTATTCCGGGTGAGTAGACTCTGAGCAAGCATATTTCGAGTGAGTAGACTCTGAATAATAACACATTAAACCTCAAACTATCATATGAAGACCAATGTATTCTTAAGAGAGTACTTAATGTAGTCTTGCACAACAATTATCCAGAACATATGTTGCCACTGACCAGAATGCAAAAAAATAAGTTTCTTACTACGATGATCACAAACATTATGGAGCTAATTATCCGAATTAAGCATCACGTGCACCAAATTAGATTACAAGCAATCCATGTATGGTTGTTTCCCTTGAAATTTCTTCAAACAAAATCCATTAATTGGTTTTTCTATTCTCGTGCCAAACACATTTGCTACCATAAAAGTCCCTTTTCCTAAATGTTGGAGATAGATGTCTGCGGAAGCACGCGAATAGCACAAGGAAGAAGAAGAAGCTTGGAGCACAACACACAATACTGAATGTATTACTAGAGAATGTACAAAGATTAGTAGCCCATTAGGGTAATAGGCGTATATACAAGCTGGGGGAAAAAAACCTCCTAAAGAGGGAAAAAAGTGACGATCCTAGTGTGTTCATACACATCACTACCTAAATATATCAAGAAATCCCCCTAGGAGTGAAGCGGTGAACAAGGAGCTGGCACTCATGTATAAGGAAGTGCTAAGCTATGTGGAAATCACTCCACAAAAGGAAGTAAGCTCAAGGCTTTGCGGAAAGCTTCAAAATTCTCCGTAGGCAGAGCCTTCGTGAAAAAGTCTGCAATGTTCTCCTGCATGGGCACATATGCCAAGTTGATATCCCTAGTAGAGAACCTCTTCCTGACATAGTGATAATGCACCTCAATGTGCTTAGTGCAAGCATGGAACACAGGGTTCCTCACAATTGCCAATGCGCTCTAATTGTCAGTGAAGATGGTGGTGGCAAAAGACTGACCAACACCCAAATCAGCCATAAGGCGTCTAAGCCACACACACTCAACAGTCGTTGTGAAAGTTGCCCTATACTCAACCTCACAACAGGAAGTGGCCATTGTAGGCTGCTTCTTGCTCAACCAAGATATACATGAGTTACCAAGCATGAAGCAAAAGCCACTAGTGGACACACGAGTTTCATAGCAACCAGCCTAATCATAGTCACAAAAAGCATGCAAATCTGGCGGTAGTGATCCCCCCTTGGGATAAAACAACCCAAGTAGCCGAGTACCACTCAAGTAGCGAAAGATGCTCTTAACTGCCTGCCAATGCTTGACTCCTAGGCACTGCATAGACCTACTCATCTGTGAGACAACAAATTGAATATCTGGCCGAGCAATGCATAAGCAAATCAAGCATCCAATAGCCTGCTGATAGAGAACATCATCAAATGCATTTCCAGCATTATGAAGACTCAATCATAAACCTGTCTCCATAGGAGTGGCAATAGGCTTACAGTCTTCAAGGCCAAAATGCTAAAATAATGTGTCAATATATTTCGTTTGATACAAAGCCATTCCACCATCAACTTGCATAAATTGAATGCCCAAATAGTGATGCAAATTCCCCAAATCAAACATCTCAAATGAGGCATGCAAATCAGCCTTAAAATCAGCAATATGCTTCTCAATAGGACCAGTGAGTAGCATGTCGTCAACATAGATAACAATGATCAGAAGCACATCATTAGATACTTAACATATAAGGTGCTTTCAATTGGAATGTTCTCAAAACCATGCGCAATCAAATAGGCATGTATCTTCTCATACCAAGCACATGGTGCTTGCTTTAAACCATATAATGCCTTCTTTAACCTGCACACCTGGTTTTCATGCCCTTTTTGCACAAAGCCATGGGGCTAAAAAACATACATTTCTTCATGCAAGTCACCATTCAGAAATGTTGTTTTAATATCCAATTGATGTACATTCCAACCATGATGAGCTGCAAGTGCACAGATGCTACAAACTGTAGTCATTTGGCAAGTAGGTGCAAAGGTCTCATCAAAATCAATGCCTCTTTCCTATGCATAACCGTTTGCAACAAGTCTTGCCTTATACCTATCAACTGTACCATCAGGCTTATGCTTCAGCTTGTATACCCACTTAGTCCCAATGGCCTTCTTGCCAGGAGGCAAGTCACACAAAGACCAAGTACCATTCTTCATTATAACATCATATTCAGATTGCATAGCAGCCATCCAAGTTTTATGAATTTTGTGCTTCATCAAACGGAACAGGCTCATTCTCATCATAGAGAGTAGATGCAGCCATAGCATAGGAATCTGATGCAAAAGAGGCACTATGAGAGCCTGAACGAGTATGATATGACAAAGGTGCATCTAATTTGCTGTCACGCAAAGTTTACACCAGCCATTTTGGCATAGTTTTTGCCTACTCAATATAAGCTCTCTCATCAACTAGTGCATCATGTAAATCTGCATCAGAAATGGAATGATCTGCATCATCACATGAAACCTGCAAAGGCTGATAAGTTGCCTCATTCGGACCAGCACTAGATTGTCCACCTATAAAAAGAGGCAGCAAAGTATCATACATGTCTTTGGAGCTAATAGATGTATATAGACGATAGCCTTTACTTTTAGAACTGTACCCAACAAAAATACATTTTACTGCTTTATCATCCAATTTTTTGCGATGTTGTTCAAGCACTTATGCATATGCCAAACAACCAAAAACACGCAGATGAGCAACAAATGGCTTGCGATCATGCCAAGCCTCATATGGAGTGATAGACTACAGCGCTTTAGTGGGACACCTGTTTAGTACATATACTACACACATGACAACCTCAAGCTAGAAACTATGTGGTAACGCCTAACTCTTGACCATACACCTCGCCATCTCCATGAGTGACCTGTTCTTTCGTTCAGCAACTCCATTCTATTGAGGTATATATGGCAATGTAAACTGGTGTTTTATCCAACATTCAGCGATAAATGCATTAAAATCAAAAGACATATATTCCCCCCCTTGATATGAACGGAGGATGCCCATTTTTCATGCTAACAAATTTTAAGCCAAAACCAAAAACTGTTCGAAGCACATGAACACTTCAGACTTTGCCTTCAATGGAGATACCCATGCATGCCTGGAAAACTAATCAATGAAAGCCACGAAGTAAAGATAATTTCGGAAAGAAGGTGTCTGCATAGGACCACAAACATCACTATGTACAAGCTGTAATTTTTGAGTAGCCCGAACTGAACCATCTTTTGAAAATGAGGAATGTTTCATTTTGCCCAAAATACAGCCTTCATAAACATGTTTTCTAGGTGCCTCAAGTTTTGGCAAAGAGGACACCATTTTAGATTTCTACAAGCATAGCAAACTAGCAAAATTCAGATGACCAAAGCATGCATGCCAAAGCTTTGCATCTGACATAGCGTGAGAATCATGTACTACACATGCCGAATCATTCACAGATCTTTCATAGTCTATGAGCTTATATAGCCCACGATATAAAATGCTAGAAGCAATAATCACATCGCCATTTGACAGATCAATGTATACCTGTCATCAACAAATTTCACAACCAAGCTAAACTTGGCTAATGCAAAAACTAATAACAGGTTCTTCTGGATCCCTGGCACAAATAAAGCATCTAAAAAAGTGAAAGAACTACCATTAGCAGTAGTCAAAATGATCTTACCAACTCCCATAACATGATAAGACGAGTTTTTGGTGCATGTAACAGTATTCCCTGTAGAGGAAGACTCGAGTGAAGAGAAAAAACTGCGCTACGAGGTAATATGTTTGGTAGCCCCACTGTCAAAGTACCAAACATCTGAGTCTACTGCAGACATGCACTGCTCATGAGAAGATGGGTCAAAACTACAGATAGTAGTAAACACCCATTCTTCTTCCTGCACAAGATTAGCAGACTCTATTTTTGGTGTAGAGGCTTCTGCAACAATCATTTCAGCCTCTTTCTTCTTTGCCTCTTTAGCAGCTAGTTTTGGATAGTTCTTTATGATATGATCATTTCCTTTACAGTACTTGCAAAATAATTTCTGCTTTTCTTATTTCTTCTCATCTTTATCTTGCTTCTTCGAATGTGCAGCATTTGCAGATTTTTGCTTATTAGTTGAACAACTCCATTTTCCTTTGCCCTTCTGACTAGCCAGAAAAGCTTGATCTGCAACATGCATAATGCACCTATTCTGCCTGGACTGATCTTCCTGCAACAGAACAGAGAGTAACTCCTCAAATGACAAGGCATTTGGATTGCCTTTCATCATTAACCGAAGAGTAGAAGCAAAACTCTGATATGAATCAGGAAGACCATTCAAAACGATCTACATAAGTAAGCTATCTGGTATAACCTCATCAGCAGAAATCAACTATTCCTTCACGTCTTTGATCTTTGTTAGAAAATGTCCATAGAATCACCTTTATTCATGTGCTCACTCTCCAACTGGTTTCGGAGGTAAGCAACACGAGCCTCATTCCTAGCTTGGTACAATGTGGTAAGTGTATCCCAAGCATCCTTAGCTATTCTGCAAGAGCGAATGTGAGGAATAATGGCACGTTTGATAGAAAAAGCTATCAATGCATGTGTCTGGGCATCTCTGCCATCCCAACGATTTTGCTTTGCAATAGATGCAGCAGAAACTATAGCACGAACAGGAATATGCAGAATATAATCATCTTCGACACCTTTTGCATCAGCTTCTATACCTGCAGCTGTAATAGTTGCAGGTGTGATAGGACGTTTTTCAACACCCTACACAATGTTGCACAGTCCTTTTGCAACCAATACATGTTGCATCATATAAGCCCATAACGGGTAGTTGGTACCATCCAACTTATCCTCAACGGCCAACATACGAAATACATCACTGCTTTCAGCCATGGCCGATGACTAAAATACCTTGATGCAGAAAATTGACTATATCTTAGAAAGTTGAAGAGAAATGTCGAGACAAATTCCGCTAGAACTATAGTAGACTTCGAGACGCTTATACTGGCAAACACAAACTGATATATACCTGTGGCACAAAAAGATGAAATAGCCTACACAAGCACTATGATGGTGCGTTCGAAGGCCGAAATGAGCTCGAAAAGACGGTGAGTATGCTCACCAAAATTCCTCAGATTCTGAGACTACAACCAGAGGAGTGTCAACGGCGCCCTAGATGAAGCGATGACGTGCTCTGATACCAATTGTTCGAGATAGACGTCTGCGAAAGCACAAAAACAGCACAAGCAAGGAGAAGAAGCTTGGAGCACAACACATAATACTGAATGTATTACTAGAGAATATACAAAGATTAGTAGCCCATTAGGGCAATAGGCATATATACAAGCCGAGGGAAAAAAACCTCCTAAAGAGGGAAAAAAATGCCTCAGTGGTCCTAGTGTGTTCACACACATCACTACCTAAATATATCAACACTAAGTCTTGCACAATTTGATATGGTCCTTTATATCTCAAAGTGAGCTTTCCTTAATGTGGTCCTAACTTAGAATTATAGACCATGACCCAATTTCGAACCTGAAATATCTTAAATTTGACATTCATGTTAACCCATGCTTGCCTTCTTTGTGTCATTCCGATAGTTACCTTAAAAGCTGTTCTGAATGACCACAATAATGAATCTAGCAACAAGTCCCAATTCTTCTGATTATCGTGCACTTAAGAGGGAGAGGATGTTGACTCTTTAAGATGAAGACATCAAAAGTTTTAAGAGGGAGAGGATGTTGAACAAAGAGTTAAAGTAAAGAAAAACTTGTACATTTCTTTGTAAGTTGCCCAAAAAGTAGTGATAAAAGCTATAATTTTGTGAAACTTGGGGAGTGCTCCTTTGTTATCATAGAGCTATGTACAAAATTTAGAAAGTCATCCAATAATTAGAGATAGTAGTTTAGAAGCTAGAAATTGAGAACTTGATGAGAAATAAGTTCATTGGTAGTATGTAAATCAAAGTGAAGAAGAATAAGAAGACTTAATATCATTTGTATTCTTCATTCTTGATAATGGAGAGCTCCTTTGGTTGTCATCTCCTTCTCACAAAATTCTGTGTGTGAGAAGTTTCATGTTTCGTTAGAAAGATCAATCATGCCACTATTGCTACAATGAGAGATGTCAAAGTAATGGAGTGGTGAAACACACTAAAATAAGAAACTATAATACAATATGCAAAATTGTAAATATATGAGATGTAGATCTCTCTCTTATAGCTTAGTATACAAAGAGAGGTGCAAATCAATATCTTTTATTATCATAATCAATGTTCCTCAGGCAACAACTATACATGCACTAAAAGAAAAGGGTTGGAAACTTTGTCAAGCTAACATCATGACATGGAATCTTGTGGTAATCATAATTATTTTGTAGCTCAAAGTTAGTGATTTCGTGGTTAATGAATGTGTTAACTTTTTTATGTGCATTCTATTGTGTGATTTTGAATCATATTGAAGATATCAACATTCACAATATCTTCATGCATGAAGAGTAAATTGTTAGGCGATGAAGCACTTACTATGCCAAATGTATAATGAATCCTCAAGAATCTCCATGTTCTTATGCATATAGAATAGACAATTCTCAAGAGTGCCTCATAAGAATCGAATTCCTCAAACTACTTATTGATATACAAAAAAAAAATTGCTTGCTAGAATTCTACATATATAATCTTCATTAAGATATAAAATGGATGCAAACTATCCCCATTATTACTATGCCAAATGTATAATGAATCCTCAAGAATCTCCATGTTCTTATGCATATAGAATAGACAATTCTCAAGAGTGCCTCATAAGAATCGAATTCCTCAAACTACTTATTGATATACAAAAAAAAAATTGCTTGCTAGAATTCTACATATATAATCTTCATTAAGATATAAAATGGATGCAAACTATCCCCATTATGATAATATGTGATACAAGCATGTGATACAAGCCGGGTTTTTAAACATTAAAAAAATGTACTCCAAAAAACAACAAAATTTCATTACAATTGAAGAAAGCACCAATAATAGTAGTATCAAGAAATTGATTATTTTCAGTCTATTAGTATATCAAAACTAGGTTGTTTGATACAACAAAATCAAAATCCAAAAAGCATTGCTGTATGTAATATCCTCTATCTTGATGTATGACGTAAACATTAATAATCATCATGTATGTCTACTATCAGCAGGACTTACCATGCGATACGTTCTATAATTTATTCTTGTAAATTATTAAAAGAAAAATGGCTTCTTGGGAGAAAAATATTTTTTTTTACTACATTTAATGGAAAAATCAACTAGGAGAGATCTATTAATGAGACATTAGTGCGGTTCATAATAAGGCTCAATGTGTTATGGAACCAAAAAAATAAAAGCTTGAAATATCGCTAGCACAGAACCCTACCTATATCTATATTTTAAGGTGTATTGTTGGGGTTGATTACTATGATACATATTTACTGAACCGAAATTCTCCGAAGATATAATTCCCAAAATGATTGCACAACCTTACTTTATCAATAATTTCATGGTAGTATATTTAAAATGTATAATAATATCTTTTTTTAAAGGAAATTCGTGTGAGTTTGATAAGGAAAAATCAGAATGGTAAGATCTAACCGACGATAGAAGATCACGGATATGATGATACTAACGTGAGAATAATGTAGCCGAATATTAATGTTATGACAACAATGGAAACAAAAAAACCACAGTAGTGTTGGCAAAAGTAAATGAGCAACAACGGAAATCGCCAGCTTCAATGTAAAATGTTCGCAATGATGTTCCTACATAACAGTGGCAATGAGAAGACCAGGATTGGTGAGTGACAACAATGGAAATCACAAAGTCCTAGTCCTGTGGCTATGAAGATGAACAATCGTAGTCGTATGGTTTATTCAACAATATGAACTGATGACGGTGGCGAGCTAAACAATAATGGCAACAGCACTGAAGACGAACGATAGTATTAGTGAAGCCAATGAAGAGGGTAACCGTTAGGCAAACTACCATTGATAAATATGAAGACGGGGATGCAGAACATTACTTAAGAATCTGACTGCCGGTCAGAGAACTACAGTGGTGGCGTTAAGGGTGCAGAAGATGTTGACGATGAAAAATGTAATGCTAAAACTTGACATGAAGAGAAAGTGGCGTTAGGAACAATAGAAACAACCAGACAAAATCGTACAGATGAAGGTGATTAGTAGGGCAAGCAAGCTTCTGATAAAAGAAATGCCGATGAAACTGAAGATGTTGACGATGAAAGATATAATGCTAAAATCTGGCATGAAGAGAAAATGAAGTTCATGACAATAGAAACAACTAGACAAGTCGTACAGATGAAGTCGACTAGGAGGGCAAGCAAGAACAACGGCGATCTGAATGAAACTTGGGAAGAAGCCTCTGATAAAAGAAATGCCGATGAACCTGAAAAAATTTTGGATTACTTTTTTTCTTCTGATCGTTTATCACAGAGACGAAAAGGGTTTCGTTTGTATTCCTGGCTTCAAAACTTCATTGTTAACGATCATGAAAGATGTAATGACAACAAGAAAGCACCAGACAATAAAGAGAGAAGATAAAAAGACAATTAAGAGAAAAGATAAAAAGTTTTGAGCCATCAACAGTTTCTCTGATCATTTCAAGACGAAACAGCACAAAATACAACATTCAATTAGAAGACGAAAGAGCACAATGTACATTTCGAAGATTGAGTACGAAGTGCAGCAGAAACGATGAGGAAACCAAAGACAGTTCCACAAGACCTTACATCTGAATTGAACAAAGTTTCTACAGACAAAGAATTACATGCATCGTAGACAGATTCGAGATAAAAAGAGTTATTTGTGGTCGTACAGTACATAGATATGCAAAAAAATACAAAACTTCCAAGCGTCTGGACCTGCACAAAATAATGGGAATCGTAGGATTTTCCGTTACCAGAGAATGAGTATGAGAAAAATGGAGCCAGAATCTGATTTATATGAGCGGAGCAGATGGCGCATAAGTCCGTGGAGGAGCCGGGGCCGGGGGATAAGTCCCCAGCAAGACATACAAAGCGTAGACAATGCCAGGAAGATATCCCAAGATTGTGAAGAAGAGACATATCCAAAACTCGACCTAGATTGTCAAGATACAAAGAAAACCCTTAGCAACGAACGAATGGAAAGCTATGTATGAAGAAGCAACGGAGACCCCGACGAAGAAGAAAAGTAGGGCGTGACGAATCTTACTCTGCATCCGAATCGCAGCAAAACTCCGACCGGCGGGATGATGACGGCCATGAGAATCTCAAATAGATCGGCGCAACCCATCTCTCTCTCCTTCTGTCTCTGATAGAACAAATAGCTATGCCAAATATGACAGTTTGATGCTCAAGGCCGAGCTGAGCCGTGCCTTCGTATAGTACCGCATGACAATATGACATGCACTGACAATCCCGTACCTATTAACATTGTAAAACTTAAGCAAGCCGCGTGGCTGACACTCGGCAGGTCCTAAATGGACGCGTTGCATAATCTTTCATGAGAGGGGAATAAGTTTTCCATCGCTTTTTTTTAAGGAAGTTCGCGCAAAGCTTAATCTCTCCGGGTTTGAATGTAATGAAGGAACAACTAGAACTAAGAGTAAAATATTTATGGGACCCTTCATATTTCACAAAGGAGGGATTAGACTACCAAAGCATTACAAGGAAAGGGTTTGTCGGAAGCATGTAATGTCAAGAAGCCCGAAGACATTATATGCATAGACTAGCCACACTCGCCCTAGCATATCCAACAATCTGTAGGGACTGAACACACAACCTCCATCTCAAGAGGTGAGTGCCTAACCAACTCACGAACAAGTTCTAGATGTCGCTCCTTCTTTTTACTATAAGAACAATAATCAAATTCAATGGGAAAGGATATACGTAGGATGGGAAGGGTCAACCCCATTAAAAGTTGCAACGACGAGAACCCAAAGGCCATGGTAAGTTTTAAGCTTGAATAAAGAGTCAACCTAGTTGATTCACTTAGTATAATTTAAAGCCTTATAGATATCATGGATCAAGTTCTCAAAAAACATAAGCGATTATAGAAATAGCTTTGTACGCAATGTATTTAAGCTTTCTCAGAGAGACCGGGTATATTTGGGGTTCAATTCCTAAATCATTACTTTGTAATCAGCAAGTCCTTACGTACTCATCTCCCCATTGATGCCAAAAGATACAGCAAGCATGATTTATCCAACTTACAGTAGCGAGCATCACCACCCCATATATATTTACTCATCTAGGAGGAGGCTTGATTAAGCTTTATTTTGGAACGCATCCAACATGAGAGATAGAATATGCAATGACATGATGGTTAAGAACGATCGAACACTCCAAGGCAAAGAAGGTTGCAAAGAAACCCACTTGAACGTGTGGACTTTAGATTCTTCAATTATCCATTTCCACCTTTGCTTCGTAGAAATTTTAGAGCACATAGGAATCAAGAAGTCTCATAAAAGATCATCTAAAAGGTGGGAAATTACCATCTAGGTGGTGCTTACTATATCCCATATATACCTAACTTCCAAACTATGTCTCCCATAATATATAACATCATCAAAATGACCTCATTCCATATGATGTATCCTCTGTGGAGTAATAATATGAAAGACAAGTGCAAGTGCCAAGCTATATAAGCTTCACCATACCTCTATAGAAATAATAAACCATGAAATCCTCTAAATATAGAATAAATTCCCATAAGAAAAGTGACGCCAAACCCATCTAGACCTAAGATGATAGACTTGCTGTGAGGGGAGCACTGAATTGTGCCCTCTCACTAGACTAGACAAGATTTTGGAATTACACTTTCAATTAGAAGATCACCCACGTAGGGAACTAATACAAGAATATATAAGTCATACAAGGAGTCCCACGACCCGGGACTGATAGGTATAGATAACTCAACTTGAGATGATACAAAAGATCCCACAACCAGGGACCATATGTATGAAGCAAGATCTCTAGAGTACAGCAACTCCATTCAAGGAGATGAACTAGATATAAGGAATAACTATAAAGGATCTCGTACTATGAGATTACAATAGGACACAAGAGGATGTCCAAGAAACTAGACTAGAACAAGGCACAAGACTAGAACTGGAACTCGAACTTGGAAATTACTTACTTGGAGATTGTGACTCCTTGAGCTCCTAAGACTAGTATTGGAAAGAGTGATTATGTATGTGGATAACCCCTTCTTATATACGTTTTCAAGGGTAGTTCATCAATGGTGGTTATAAATTGATGATGTCCTCAATTTGAAACATGATCTCTAGATATGAGAATCAAGCAAGTAGACAGTGGATCTTAGGCTTTTGGCACGTTTTGGACATAATGGAAGCATTTTTTTCTCCAGATTCTAAACCAATCATGAGATATAGAATGTCACATGGAATGTGAGGTTTAGGATGGTTTCATTTGTTCTAAGCCTCATTGGATTTTTTTAATGAAATTCTCTAACCTTGATTGGTGCTATATGAAGGTTTTCTAGAGGTTCCCAAGTATGTTTGCTAATTTTATACCCTTTGCAATGAATAAGGTGCTCCAATCTTCCTTAGGATATTCTTCAATCTAGGACATGCTCTACTTCAAATTCTTCATGATCATCAATCTCGACAGGTGGTGAAATTAGATATGGTTCCAACATGGACACATGGACAGCTGAATGTATTCTCATGGTACTTAGTAACTGGAGCTTGAAAGTGGTTGTGCTCCCTCTTGAAGTTCTATGGTACAATCATTAGGTCTATGCTCTGGGAGGATATCTGCATTCTTCTTTTCCAAAACATCTTCAAAACCTTGGTACTGGTCAGGTAGCTTATTGAATCATTTTCCATGGACCCTTGAGTTGGTATGGTATAGATCATATAGGTTCGTTCCTTCCTTACTACATGTATGAAGGCTTTGGCTCTGACATATGTCGGGCTCTTTTAGATATCTCGACTGATGTTTTTATTCTTTTCCCAATTAATGTCTCGATATTTTTCTTTAGCTAGGCATTCCAATGATAACTGGATCTATTGGACTGGATATTATATTGAAACATATGTGCGAGTCATGATCACCAAGGTGTCCACTTAATGGTGTTGTTTCCATGATAATATTGCTAGATTTTAGAGGCCATCCATCAACTACTTCAGATACTACTAGTTTGTTCTTGAAATGTATTGGAATTCTATGTTTCTTAACCAATCCTTCATCAATGAAACATGAGGAGGCTCTTCAATCTACTAGGGTTGTACAAACTACAACAGAAACAATGACAAAACCAAAGACAGTTCCACAAGACCTTACATCTGAATTCAACAAAGTTTCTACAGAAAAAGAATTACATGCATTCTAGATAGATTTGAGATAAAGAGAGTTATCTATGATAGTACAGTACATAGATATGCAAAAAAGTGACAAAACTTCCAAGTGTCTGGACCTGGTGCTAATCACAAAAGACAAAAGTAAGTCCGAACGGAACAAGCTAGGGTTTTTTTCAATGCCATCCCTATCTTCTGTGTGTGTCCCCCGCTAGGGGGTGCCCTCCCCATCCTATGGCTTTGCATGAAGCATTATGCGATGGCTTGGTAGGCTCCACTTCGAATGACGCATGCGGTGTGCTCAACTCGATGTTCAACCTTATCTTTGAGGCAAAAGGAAGTAAACAGTTATCGATGGGTGTTGTCCTGAACGTAGCGAGTAACATTGAAAGTCAGGTATGTCCGAAACCTAATGTTATGCAGCAAAACCAGGGGGGATTGTCATATGCTAAAGCTCTGCAGACTCAACACCAAGGTTTATACTCGATGTTCAATAATCACGCCATCCCAGGTATTTATGTTCCGCAATCTCTTTTTAATGGGAATAAAGGTAAGGAGAAGATTACCGAGGATGGTGAGGAAGATAGGGGTATGCCTAAGTGTGGTCCTAAGCATACGATAAAATTGAAACCTGAAGCAAAGGACAGGGATGAGTGTACGTTGGTCATTAAAAGTACCATGCTTGAAAACCGGAATAGTCACCTTGAGGAGAAAGTTGTGATAGCTTTGTGTCATGGTCCCCGGCCAGCACAAGAAGTGCTTAAGAGTTGGATGAGGGTGAATCGGGAGAGTAAGGGATGATTTGCCAAACACGTGCAATATCTTCCCAATAATTAATTCCTTTTCTTCTTTGAGGATGTTCATAATGCTATGCAGGTCATTGTTGAAGGTCATTGGATAATTAGAAACACACCTATTTCTTTTTTCAAATGGTACCCAGGCTTTAATCCAAGAGGATCCAAACTGAGTAAGGTTTTGGTTTGGGTTGAGTTTTCGGATTTTCCTGTTGAATATTATCCTTGGCTAGAAAAAATGGGAATGTTGATTGGGAAAGTGATAGGTCAAAGGTCTAGGAAAGACTTTAACCCCAAATGGGAACCACAGATGTTAATAGAAGTTGATATCTCTAAGAACATTAAAGCTGTTCTGGTGATTAAGAACTCTGAAGGCTGCAAGCTGCACGAAAAAAAAGTTTTCTACAGGAACTTGCCTAATGCATGTTTTAATTGCTATAATCAGGGACATTTAATTAAAGATTTCCCTCTTCTGGTAAGTAAGCAGGTAAAGGATTCTAAACCTCGAGAGGGTATCCCCTTGCAACAGATCCCACAATTGAAGTGCAAAATAAGGATGAACAAGGGTTCAAGAAAGCTACTAATAAGTCTCGAAAGGAAACTTCGAATTTGGGTCTCAAGCCTGAGATGTTAGTAAAAGAGATCTTTAACCCTTAACAAGTTCTTGAGGATGTCACTAATCTTGATGCAGAGACCTCTGGAGCGGCTGAGCTTTGAGGAAGGAAGGACCAGAAGAAGCAACATAAGGTGAGTACACATAGACAATTGAATGGGGAAGGGTGGACACCAGTGGGAAGGAGTAGTAGATTCAAACCCACCCCTAACGTAGGTACTTCCTTTGTCTCTGACTCGTCTGAAGAAGATGAGAACAACTTGTACAATGATAATGATGAAATATTTATGGAACAAATTAATAAGAACGATGAAGAAATCATGGCTCAGGCTAGTTTTGGGTTTCCCAATGAACCTGATGTGTGTATGATAGGTGCTAGGACACCTAGTCCTAAATCTAAACAGAAGAATAAAACAAAAAGGAAGGAGACTGTTCGGTCTTCTAATTCGACAGTTAAGCCTCTCAAGAATCTCAAAACATAATTGGTGTTTTTTTAGGATTTTTTGATCTCTCTATTATTTTGGTTATGGACAATATCAAAATTATTTCTCTCAACACCAAAGGTCTCTCCGACCCGGTCAGAGGTAAGGTTATTAACAATTGGCTTAAAGATTCTTCGTTAGCTCCAGATTTCATTTGTTTACAGGAGGTAAAGATTGGAGGATCCCAACTTATGACAAACTTGAAGATTGTGTCCAACTACTGTACTTGGTACTGCACCAAACATAATGGTAAGGGTGGAGCAGCCATTGGCATTAATTCTAGTCTTAACCATTTGGTTGAAGAGGTGCATGTAAGTGCCTCCAATCAATGGATTGTTGTGAAGTCTAAAGAGCCTCTCAATTTCTCTTTGGTTTGTGTCTATGCTGCTAATTATGCCTCGGCCAGATCTAAATGTTGGGAAGAAATCGGCAATTCAAACGGGGATATTTTTCTTGCAGGTGATTTCAATATGGTAACCAAACAAGGTGATAGAATTGGTAATAGTGACAATGTTATTGCGGGCTATGAGAAACAGTGCTGGTTTAATTTGGTTAATAAACACAACCTCGTTGACTTATCTGTCAACTCCGGTCATACTTGGAATAACAGGAATCCTAACATCTGTTTGGCTACTAGACTAGATAGATTTTACATGCACTCTCCTAAATGTCAAGACCTTTGGAACTACAGCTGTGTTGTTGACCACTCCCTTCAACTCTCTGACCATGTTCCTCTGATTGTTAAACTTTATAGTAACAACCCTACTTACAGGGCTGGCTAGCCTCACATGGACCTTTCCCTTCTTAGGATCCCCATTGTTAAGGAAAGAATTACCTCTATTTTGAAGCAGCATTTTACCAAAAGTGGGTCTCTTTTTGTGGCCTGGGAGGAAGCTATTACAGAGATCTAGGCTCTGCTTACGTACTATAAGCACAAGGCCAAGAATATTAGGTACAACAGAAGGATGATGTTGATACAAGAAATTGGTAACATTGGTAGTTCTAATTGATATCACCACTAAGAGGCATAAGATCCTTGAACTCCAGGATAAGGTGAAGTATGAGGATTACCTTCTTGCTAGTGGTGCCCTTGTCACATCTAGAGAATTTTGGGCTAGAAAAATTGATAAATCCAACAAATACATGTATGATCTCATGAGGAAGAAAAAAGCCAGGGACTTCATCCCCCTGCTCAAGAAAAGTTCAGGTGGTCATGCTGTTAATATGAAAGAAAACTTATAGGAAGCTGTTAGTTTCTTTACCAAGGTATTCTCTATGCCTCCCAAGAGAGGGTACCCTGTATAGAGTGCAAGGGCTTCCATTGCCCTTTGTAGGAAGAAGATGATTCCTCAGGGATTGGACTCCCCCTTGGATATGCCCCTCTCTGAGGGTGAAGTTAGAGAATCCATTAGTAAACTAAAACCTTGTAAGTCTCCTAGTCATGATGGTTTACCTAATGAGTTTTTTCAAGAATTTAAGGAAGTGTTGGTGCCCATTTTTCTCTTGATCTAGCAAGAAGCCATTAGAAGAGGTTCTCTGTCCACCTACATTAACGCTGGTGTGATTAAGTTGATTCACAAAAAAGGATCTAAGGATGATTTAAATAACTGGAGGCCAATCTCTTGTCTGACTTCTTTGTATAAAATTTATCCTTCCATCTTGGCTAGAAGGTTGATTCCTATAATGGGCAATATTATTCTCCCTGAGCAAAAGGGCTTTATTAAAGGCAGATTATCTTGGACACCATTATTACTATATGGGAAGGTCTTGAGTATGCCAATGAGATGAACATTAATACTTTCTTCTTCAAAATTGATTTTGAAAAGGCATATGACAGGATTGAATGGGACTTTATTCTTCGGTCTTTGCATGATATAGGTGCTGGAAAATGTTTTATCAAATTTGTCAATAACCTCTTCGGAAATGCTCATTCTAAAGTGGCTATGAATGGTCAACTTTCCCCTCCTTTCAGGCTGTGCAGGTCTATAAGTCAAGGGTGTCCTTTAGCCCCCCTTCTTTTTGCCATTACTAGTGATGCTCTAGGCTGGCTTGTGAAGGATTGCATTAACCAAGGAAGTATCCAAGGCTTAGAGATTCTTCAAGCTCACTCCCACCTGGGGCTCCAAATGTTTGCAGATGATACTAATATGTTGATGAGGGCTGATGTGTCTTATGCAGATAACTTTCTCAAGTGCCTGGATCTTTTCTGTTTAGCTAGTGGGTATGTGGTCAATCATAAAATATTGGCTTCTTTGCTTCTAACAACTTGATACCTGATTGTCTTCTTGTTGCAGGCTGTGATATTATTAAAAAGAGGCAATATTTTCAGGTTGATGGGCATACCAATGGGATTCGGTATCACTAATGAACAAAGATGGAACAGGGTGCTTGATAAATTTCGTGCTAAAATTTACATGTGGATTGATATGCGACACACCATTTCACAAAGGTCTTTTGTTCTTAAGCATTATATTCTGCCCTCTCTGACCTACTTCTTGGTTTGTTGGCAGCCCACCAAGAAGCAGATTGCTCAAGCCATTTCTTTGGCTAGGAGGTTTCTTTGGGGTGGATCTAAAATTCCCAAAGTGGCTTGGAAAACCTGTTGTATGAAGAAGTCTGGGGGAGGGCTTGCTCTCATTTGCCCCTCTAGAATGGCCACCCAAATGGCTGCTAAATATCTGTCTCTTCTAAAGATTTTTGGGCTTGTTTGATTAAAAGGAGCATAAGCAAATTTCACATTAAAAACAATAAAAGCTAGAATAACTGTAATTTGTGGGATGTTTTTATTTTTCCTTCTGATTTTGTGCCTAAAGGGAGTCCCTTGGTCTACAACTTCTGGAAAGCGTGGATGGTGGTTAAGGAGAAGTATAAACTCCATGTCTGGTATACTAATAACATTTCCTTTTTTATGCAGGACTCGATGTGGTTTGGTTGCTCAAGCAAAGTAAACTATTCTACCTTACCAATCAGATGGAATAAGTGCAAAAAGAAGGGCTTTGGCCACTGGTAGGAATTTTTAAGAGATGGGGAGGTGCTTGACAATAGTGTCATTCTTGATGTTGATACTCTATCTTTATCTTGTAAACAGATTATATTGGAAAAGAAGTTGAAGCTGCTGGAAAAGTTGGATGCCAATCTCTGGAGGAAGGTGATCTCTATTGAAGAGGTGGCCCTTGACATGCTGAACAACTACAGAAGGACTCCAAGGAGCATCAAGGAAATCACTCGTAAACTCAAGAAAAAGTGGGACATTTCTTGGTCTCCCCACCAGTGGAGATACAGGTTCCAAAGCTCTTGGTCCTTCCCACCAGCTAACAAGCAATCCTGCCTTATCTGGCTGATTCTTCATAAAGGCATATGGCCAGGAAGTCAAGCTAGGAAATATAAAATTGATGTAGGTCTCTGTCAGTTCTGTGGTAAAGAAGAAGACTTGGAACATCTCTTCTTCAACTGTAAATTCATGTCTAGGTTCTGGGATGGCATCACGCTTTACTGCCAAGCTTCTGGTATTAAAGTTCCTAATATCAAAGAAATTTTGATTAGGGAATCCGGTGGTATGGATATTTTACTATGGCAGATTCTCAGGAGTCACACTCTGTGGGCTATCTGGAAGAATGTAAAATTTTTGACAAAAGATGCAAGGATCACTTCTTCTCCTTTCTTGTGGGTATGAGAAGAATTTTAAATTATTGTATCTCTTTTTACAAAGAAACCCCTGGTGAGGATCATAGCCCCTTTGTGATCATTAAAATCTATCACTGTAACTCTTGGAGAGGAAGCATGCTTCACCTTCATTCCCAGGCTAGACTTGGTATGATCACTTTTTTAAGTGAATTTGTAAATAAGATGTTGATGTGAGCCCCCATTTTTTTTCCTTTGGGGGTCAGCATGGTTGAGGACTGGTTCGGCCTCTCTTGAGGCTCTCTTGTATCCCTTTTTTTGACTTGCGTCAATTTTATATTTTCTATCTTTCTCAAAAAAAAAAAGAGAATCATTGGATTTTCCGTTACAAGAAAATGACTATGAAAAAATGGAGCCAGAATCTGATTTATATGAGCCGAGCAGATGGCGCATAAGTCCATGGAGGAGCTAGGCCCAGGGATAAGTCCCCAACAAGACATAAAAAGCATAGACAATGCCGGGAAGATAGCCCAAGGTTGTGAAGAAGAGACATATCCAAAACTCGACCTAGATAGTCCAGGTACAAAGCAAACCCTTAGCAATGAACGAATGGAAAGCTATGTATGAAGAAACAACGGAGACCAGGACGAAGAAGAAAAGTAGGGCATGATGACTTACTCTAGATCCAAATCGCAGCAAAACTCTGACCACCAGCATGATGATGGCTATCAGAATCGCAAATAGATTGGTGCAACCCATCTCTCTCTTTTTTTGTCTGTGATAGAACAAATAGCTATGCCATAGATGAAACTTTGATGCTCAAGGTGGAGCTGAGCAATGCCTTTGTACACTACCACATGACATGCACTCACAATCCCGTTTCTATAAACATACTTAAGCAAGGCGTGTGGTGGGTACCCGCAGGGCCTAAATGGACGGGTTGTATAATCTTTCATGAGCGGGGAATAAGTTTTCCATCGCTTTTTTTTTAAAGGAAGTTTGAATCTCAATCAAAGCTTAATCTCTATGGCTATGTATTGAAAGAACAACTTTACAAGTGAAGGTATAATACTTATGGACCCTTCATATCTCACAAAGCAATAGTTAGACTACCAAAGCATTAGAAGGAAAGGGTTGCCCTAAAGCATCTAGTTTCAATAGCCCGAAGGCATTACATGCATAGACTAGCCACACTTTCCCTGACATATATAGCAACCTGTAGAGATTGAACACAGAACCTCTATCTCAAGAGGTGAGTGCCCAACCAACTCACCTACGGGTTCTGGATGTTTCTTCTACTAGTAAGAGTAATAATTAAATTCAATGGGAAAAGATATGCAGATGATAGGAAGAGCCAACCCCATTAAAAGTTGAAACGATAAGCACCCGAAGGCCATGGTAAGTTTTAAGCTTGAATAAATAGTCAACCTAGCTGATTCACTTAGTATAATTTAAAGCTTTATACATATCATGGATTGAGTGCTCAAAAAACATAAGCCATTA
Organism: Ceratopteris richardii; assembly: GCA_020310875.1. NCBI lineage: Eukaryota > Viridiplantae > Streptophyta > Polypodiopsida > Polypodiales > Pteridaceae > Ceratopteris > Ceratopteris richardii. The sequence continues at coordinate 77,366,588 of CM035429.1, forward strand.
GAGAAATACCTTGTAGGCAATGTATTTAAGCTCTCTCATGAGAGACCAAATATATTTGGGGTCCCTTTCCTAAAAATAGCATCACAACTTTGTAACCAACAAGTTCATAAGTACTCATCTCTCCATTGATGCCAAAAGATACACAGGGAAGT